>OY735203.1:54250403-54425403 GCA_963457665.1 Thysanoteuthis rhombus | reverse complement strand
AAACATAAGTCTTTGGTTATTTTTTGTTTTTTCAACTGTCACCTGAAAATTCTTTTTTTTTTCTTTGACAGCATTAGTGAATTAACTGTGGAGGATCCAGTTAGCAACAAAGATGAAATTCCAGTATTTATCAATATTTCTCTGCCGAGACTCAACTGCAAATGTACGTAGGATTTCTATCTTGACTCACTTGGGTGTCTATGGGGTCAATTTCTGAGCTTTTCAGATTGAGATCTTTCAAGAGGTTCTCTGCTGGAAAGGAGTGAAATTTAAAAAAAAAGAAGATACAGATGTTATAATTAGAAAACTTGATTTTTTCTTTATTGAACTGTTTTTGAAAATTTGTTATTTTATGCTCTCATTTTTTTCTCTTTCGATGCATGTATAGAAAGAGTCAAGTGTACCTGTTGTGATATGTGAATTACACATCTGAAAATAATGTTGTAGAATCATTTGTTTTACTTTTGCATTTGGGAAAAACTTGATTTTATTTCATGCACTAAAAACTTGTTATTATCTACACGTATCTATTTTGGTTTTTCATTTAACAGCATAATACATAGAGAGTATATCTGTCTTATTATCTATTATATGCATTTGTAAATACATAGAATATTTCAATTTCGTTTTAATCAGAAAATCAAGATTAACTTCCATTAATAATACCTACATTCTGTTCAACTTAATCTTATAAGCAATCATGGAGGTCTTCTAAAGCCCGGAAAAAATGAAGAACCTCTTAAGCATGTGATGTCAGAGTATGTACGTGGAGAAGTCTTACCAATGAAACGATAATACATTATAACTTAATCCTGAATTACACTTGCCTTTAGAGTAATAAAAAAGAAATTTTCACAAGTAAATCATTTTTGGTTTTCAATGAGAACATCACTTTTTCAGGAAATTTATCAGTTTTGAAAAGTTCACTTATCAAGTTCTTTTTTGTGGGTGGGGGTTTCCATCTAAAGAGATACTATAATGCTTAATTGGACTCTTACGTCCTGTCGCTTGTATGAAGAGATGGCTGATATAAGTTATCTTCCCTTTAATAGATATTTGTTCATTCATTTTATGAATTCTCTTATGTACTTTTATTTTCTGGATAGATTTAAAATGAATTCATTTCATAAAAATAACATTTTGGAGGTTAACATGAAAACAGGAGTCTGAGACAGCATAGAATCCATTAGAAAACTCAAATGGCAATGGGCTGGTCATATTGAAAAAATGACTAACAACCGCTGGACATCACAACTCACCACGTGGTTCCTTAGAAATCACACGCGGTATTGAGGTTGGCAGGATACAAGATGAAGAGACAAACCATACAAGTTCAGAAAGTATTGGCTCCATGATGCCCATGATAGAGAAGTCTAGCAGATCTTCGGGAAGATCTATGTCCAATGATGAATGATAAAAGACTGATTATGTGGATGGACATTATTGAAAAAAAAATTTAAAGTGTTTTTTAAAATGGATTAAATTCTTTGAAAAAATTAAAAAACGTACTTAAAAAAAAAAAATGAATCTTGCTCTTCTCTAAGATATTTTAGAAATAAAAATTTTTGCAAATAATTTTTGTGCATTTCCCCAAGTCAATCAAGTTGTCTCCCTTTGTTTTTCAGGCAAATGAATAAACATTTGGCAAACTAAAAATTCATATTTGGTCGTGTGTTCTTTTAGGCATTTGTAATTTGGGATTATGAATCAAATCATATTTTGTATCATAAAATATGACAAATATCATAAAACAGGTCTGGTTGGTCTCTCAATTGAAACCGTCATGTGACCAACGTCTTTTGGCAGTATGCCTACCAAAAAGACATTGGTCAGAAGGTGAGAAAAATAACTTATTCATTGATCACCCCTTCCAATGTTTTAATTATTCACCTCCTAAATATCGGAAAAAAGGCTGATAAAGTTATTTCTCTCACTTTTTGTTGGGTAGTAATCACTAATTGGGACAGATCCAGCTTTCGATGCAGAGGGTCTTCCAACATTTGAAAATTGAAAAATGCTGTATTGTCTATTATTTTACACTAACCAAAGTATCTGGTGTTGCCTGTTTTTCATATCCCTCAAGTAAATGCGACCATATGAGTTTGCTGAAAATCCTCTTGACATTTTAAAATCCAAATGTGAGACAAAAGAATACAATATCCACCTGTTCCAGGATATTATCTAAAAATCATCTAAAAGTGTATCCTAAATTGAGGCATGAAATACCAGAAAATATATAGATATCAGGACCTGAACTTTACCGAATATCTAAAAATAGGATCATACTTTTGTGCCTTCTGCCCTTTGAGAATTCCTTTTGGGAGCTCTCTTCACTTGGTACAAGGGAGATAACTTGGTTGGTTAGATATTTTTCATTTGATTTTATTCATCATCATCAGTCTTTTAACGTCCGTTGTTGGACATAGATCTTTTCTAGGATTCACCACAATTCTCTATCATGGACGTCGTGGAGCCAGTATTTCTTGAATTTATCCAGTTCATCTCTCCATCTTGTGTTCTGTCGACCTTGGTTTTGCATGTGATCTCTGGGGATCCATGTTGTGAGTTGCAATGTCCATCGGTTGTCTTTCATTCTTGCAACATGACCTGCCCATTGCCATTTGAGTTTTTTAATAGTGTCTATGATGTCATTGACTCCTATTTTCTTCCTTATGTACTGTGCTGTGTTGTGATCTCTCCATGTAAGGTTGAACATGATTCTCTCATGCGCATGCTACATGCATCTCAGTTTGTAGGTTTGTCTCTTGATTAGGTTCCATGATTCAGTTCATAAGTGACTATTGGGAGAATGCCTTGATTGTATACTCTTCTTTTTAGGATTTTCGGGATCATCTGGTTTTTGAAAGTTGAGTTTGCTCTGCTGAAGACTTGCCATCCCAAAGTGATTCTTTGCTTGATTTCTTCCTCTTTTGAGGATCTCATGGAGATTCATTGTCCTAAGTAGATGTAGTGGTCTACTTTGCTGAGTTTTGCATTTTCTATCTTGACAGTTATGTTCTTATTCTCAACATGATTATTGCACATGATTTTTCTGCTTTCTTTGTTTAAATCGTCTAGCATTAGTTGGAGGTTGTGTAGGTTCTCTGCGAAAAGGACGATGTCATCTGTAAATCTAAGGTTGCTCAGATATTCGCCGACTATTTTGATTCCAGTATTTTCCCAGTCCATGTTCCAGAAGATCATCTCAAGGCAGGCTGTAAATAGTTTAGATGAGCTGGTATCACCTTGTCTCACTCCTTTTTGGAGCTGAAATCGTTCAGAGTCCTTGTGTAACGTAATGAAGGGGTTGCTGTGATTTTACATATGTTGCAGTACTTTAACCTATACAGGATCTACACCTTGATGGCCTTCATGACCGTGGGAATTTCTGCTGAGTTGAATGCCTTCTTGAAGTCTATAAATGCTACCGCAAGAGGCATTTTGTATTCTGCTGCCTTCTCTTTCAGCTGATTTATTGAATGAAGATGGTCCATTGTCAAGTAACTTCTAAATCCAGCCTGTTCTCGTGGTTGATTTTTGTCTAATGTTTTTGTAATCTGGTTGGTGATGATTTTTGTGAAGAGTTTGTACGTTACGTTATAAATCATTATTATCCATTTTAATGACTACTTTTTGTTAAATTATTTTCCACTCTTTTCAAATTTCTATTCACGTCTTCTGTGCATGAAAAAACATCACCCTGAGTGAATTTTGAAAGCTTTAAACAAAGGAGGGAAAGGAAAAAACAAAAATTTTTTCATCGGCCCGAGTACAAGTTACGATAGAGCCACTTCTATCCATTTCATATCTTCTTTTGATGGACTTGGTTATCTCCCTTGGGCATGCAGAAGGGAACGCTAGAAGGGAATACTTGAAGAACAGTCTCCCTTCCACGAGTGCAAAGATAGTGTCCATTCGATTGATGAATTTTAAAAAATGAATTATTGTGAGCTTGAAAAAAGAAAATGAATGAAATATTTTTTTAAGTAGAGAAAGAAACAACTCATTAAACATTAAAAAATAAACTCAACTCATGAATCAAAATCAAAAAGAAGTATAATTTTGATTAAAAGGTATAATCAAACAACATATTCATTATATATTAATACAAAAACTAAATGAAAACCTTTTAATCCATCAAAATTTATTAATATTTTATACGATGGCAAAATCTGATATGGACATAACTATGCCTTTCAATTGAACATTTTCCTTTTTCAAACTATATAACTTTTGGGGTCATTTCAAAGCAAAGATTAAGAGATTACTTATAAAATTGTCTTGAAATATTATTTATTTTATTACTTGAATTAAATATTACTACGAATTTAGTTGAAATATCCATACTACAGTGTTGTCATCTTTGACTGATGCCTTTTAACCGAACGAGATAGTAACTTGCAATAAACTGTTACTACACTGTCGTACTTTTAATGGATGACAATTGTATTGATACTTTTTGACCTGGATGATGATTCTGAATTACTGTTTTACTTTGCCTGGTTAATTTCATAAGAAAAAAAAAATACATAGGTAGATTTCACCCCGTGGGGTAGCAAGGGTCCTCAACACCCTGGGGCAAAGAAATATTTTGATTATTTACCTTGTGTTACCCACGTAATGACAATTATCAACATAGAGAATAAAATACCATCTTAAAATGTATTACAAAATTTAAGTATCGTCTTTGAAGCTTCAACTTGGTCATGAAACAAAGAAAAAAGAAGAATTTCCAAGCCTAAGTCTGTGTTTACGTTTTTGAAGAACTTTTCATCATTTTTGAGGTGTCGATTGATGCATTAAGGGAATCAATTTTTAAAGATCTTTCTAAAATATTATCTACCCCTGAGAAATCAAATTGGAAGAAAATTACTTGATTTAATGATTAAGCATTTATTTTCCCGAGGGGTGGTTCTAACAGGTGAGCAGAGTTTAAAAATCAGTGTAATTTATCATGCCTGAAAACAGAAGTCATGACTTCTCTTCCTATTTTGTTTTTTTTAAGTAGCTCATGGTAACGCTACTTTATGACTTTTCTTCCTATGAATTTTACTCTAGGACTCTTTCTGAAATACATTGTAGACTTTGCAGCTGAGCAAAAGAAATATTTTCTTAAGATTTGATTTTCAAAAGATTTCTTTCCCCAAATACCCAATTTGAATATTTCATAATTCTTTATTCTTTAGGGTCACTTCTGAAACCGTATTTCTACATAAAACTGAGTTTTAATTTGATTCAAGACAGATTTTAAAAACTAAAGCTACGAAACATTTTTTCTTAATAAAGTAATATATTTTTGGAATAAGTCATGTTGAAAATAGAGATAGTGCTCAGATAAGAAATGTGGGGATGTGCTTACAAGGACATTTTTCGTATCAGTCTGATGGGATTTTTTAGAGAGTGACCTGTATTCAATTGTAGATGTTGTTTGTATTTATGTACACTGAGGATAGTTTTACGAATTTTGCTATGGATAAGTTTGAGATGCCCAAAGAGGTGATAGAAAATTGAAAAATAATAAGTCAGAAATGTAAAATTTAATAAAATCTATTCGGGAGATTTATGATAGAATTATTTCGATTTTTCACTAAGAGACAATAACTAATTGGTAAGATTGTACTTTAGCTTCCCAAATTATTGTTTGCTTTATGGATCCTGCTGAAGAGAAATTATTTTGATAAGAAAATTGGATAAAGCTAGAATGATGATGTATAAATGATAAAAAATCATATTAAATTCAAACTGATTTGCTGTTCATGAAAACTTATATTTTTGATTCTTATATCATTAATTCTGCTGAGAGAGAAATAATGTTGAAACAAAGACGTACGTCTATTAGTTTTTTTCGTAGTTTTAAGGATTATCACAGAAAAATATCTGGTGTAAATTCCTATTTAAAAACAAATTAAACATTTCAAAATTAAAATTAAAATCAAAATTAATACTTTCCCTAAATGCAAACCCTTTTTCATTTCAATACTGTTGAAAAAACTGCTGTTGCATGAAATCTAATGCAAAAATATTATGAATTCAATGCGGAAAAAAAAAAAGATTCTGTTTTATCTGTATTCGTGCACTTTCATCAATGTGAAATTAAATTGAACATTTCAAAATCAAAATCAAAATTATTTGTTACGTTTAATTTATATTTGTCCTTGAGATCAAATTTAGAGCATTTAAATTCAGAAATGATTACAGTTAAGGTGAGTAAACATTTGATTATTAAAATTTTTATTTCTGTCGTAATTGTGTTGTAATGACATAGTTTTGAGAGACATGCTACATTAAACTAAAACAGCTCTGGATCCAATTCTTGGAACGTCACAATACATTTTATAATTTTTTTGGAAAGTGTACTAAAATGCCTATATTTTATCATCATCCTCATCAGTCCTTTAACGTCTGTTGTTGGACATAGATCTTTTCTAGGATTCACCACAATTCTCTATCATGGACGTCGTGGAGCCAGTATTTCCTGAATTCATCTAATGTTCTTGTGTTCTGTCGGCCTCGGTTTCTCAAGTGATTTCTGGGGATCCATATTGTGAGTTGCAATGTCCATCGATTGTCTTTCATTCTTGCCACATGGCCTGCCTGTTGCCATTTGAGTTTTTTAATAGTGTCTATGATGTCACGGACTCCTGTTTTCTTCCTTATATACTGTGCTGTCATGTGATCTCTTCATGTGAGGTTGAACATGATTCTCTCATGCGCACGTTGCATACTTCTCAGTTTGTAGGTCTGTCTCTTGGTTCGGTTCCATGTTTCAGCTCCATAAGTGACTATCGGGAGAATACATTGGTTGGAGACTCTTCTTTTTAGGATCATTGAGATCATCTGGTTTTTGAAAGTTGAGCTTGCTCTGCCGAAGGCTTGCCATCCCAAAGTGATTCTTTGCTTGATTTCTTCCTCTTTTGAGGATCTCATGGAGATTCGTTGTCCTAAGTAGATGTAGTGGTCTACCTTGCCGAGTTTTGCATTTTCTATCTTGATAGTTATGTTCTTATTCTCAACATGATTATTACACATGATTTTCGTTTTACTGAAGTTCATGTGTAGGATGGTTTGCACAATGAAAACTATATTATATAGTGAGCTCATAAATCTATAATGTATTCAAAACATAAAAGAAACGAATATTATCCAATCATTTCACATTTTGAAAGCAAAATGGGACCATATGGAAAATGTATGAAGCAACTAGCTTCTTCTGTCTAGGCTTTATTACTGCAGAGGTAAAAAAATGTGCATTTTGAAATTTCTGCGCATACTGACAACTAAAAATCAGAGTTGATATTGATGGCAAATAAAGGAATAACTTACTTTTTCTAGCGTTTCTGAGTCTTTCCTCTAAGTTATTCATCAGAGATTTTTTGACCAGTGGACTGAAACTCATGGACAACAAACAATCTATTCATTCCAATAGTTCTGACTGGAAAATGACCCATCTCAAATCTATAGTGAGTACTTTTCTGATGTTCGAAAGCTTGAAACATACAGACACCAGTTGACACTTATTTGATTGTTTCAGTTGTCACTTTTTTGCTGACACTCAGATAAAAAAAAGCAAAGAATACATTATTTCCAAAAAAGATCTGGTCAGATCATAGAACATAGCTCAGAAATTTCCTTGCAACTTTGCTTATCTCCCCTACCAGCCCCCAACTATTTTGAGCGCTAGGACTTCAGGGAATTTTCTTATTTGACTGTCTTCTCAGATGCTCCTTACACTTGGCATCCTGGCACCAGTATTTTACGCCAGAGGAATTTTGCAACCTTTTATACTTATACCTGGGGATGATTGCATTGCTTGAAACAGCTAGATTGATTCTTTTATTATTGAAAACAATGTTTTGAAGATCAAGCTCCCATTTTTTAAAAATGATGCAAAAAATTCAGTGAAATAAGAGAATTCATAAAATTCATAAATTCTTAACGAGGGAAAAATAATTGACGTGAGCTTGGATTGCTGGAAGAAAAGATTCTTACAGGTTGAGCTGACCAAAAATTTGCAGGACCCTGAACGTTTCAAGAGGCTCAGTTTTTAGTGGTCTTAGATTGCCAAAAGTTGAGAGAAAGTCAAAGATTAGATTCCTATGTGTTGAGACATCCTAAATTTGGTAGACACTCACTAGAGATTCCCAAGGGATGATATGATACATTTTTTTATTGGACTTTGATGATTGCTGAAGGTAGCTGAGATGAAGAAAAACGCTCTCAGAAAACTTTAACAAAAATTGGTGGAAAATTCTGAAGGTCCTCCAGAAACCCCTGGAAAGCCTCCTAAATTTGTCACTGACTAAAAAGTCTGAATTTGAAAAAAAAAGTAGATACAAAATCTTTGAATTTTTCAGCCCTCGAGCTCCATTAGTGTGGCCTTTATGCGTGATAAATACATAGTCAGCAAGCCTGATGGATTGACTTTAAAAACTGAGAGAAACTTGTGCTAAAATGTTAGAATATATCATGTGTGTTATAGTTGAACTTTTTTCCCTATCTATAATGTTGTTTATTTCTCAACGTTTTAGCCGTGTGCCCTTGGGGTTTTTCAGGTGTTTTTTTTTTGTCTTCTTCCATCTGATTTGTCTTCCTTGAGGGCAAGTCAACATTAGAGAAATGGGAGGAACTTAAGAAAATTAGAATGCTTGCATACGTGTTTGCATTCTTTCGAACATACTACATCCTTCTTTTTTTAATTGAAATAGTGGAATGCATGCTTGTATTCTACTTGATGTGCCACATCTGTTTCACTTTAGTATCGTGTTTTGGTACCAAGGTCTTAGTCTCTTCCTGTTTAAAATGTGAGGAATTTTAAGAATTTGCTCCATCTTTTCATTTGATGAAGATAAACTTCTATTAATTTCACTCATGAAGTGAAAATAGACTTTTGACTTCAAGTAAATAAATAAAATTATATCAAAAAACGGAACATAATCTCGCAATCATAGATATAGGATGTTTTTTAAATCTTAATTAACATCTAGTCAAAAAAATCATAATTCATTATGAGATGTTGATTGTTCATCTTATTAATAAAATTAGATCTTAGACCAATGATTGGCTTCTTTACTATTAAATACGCAAGCTTCAAAATAGATTTGACTCAAGTTTTGAGTTGGTGTTGAGAGTCTGTTTTAAAGTTATTTTATTCGTTTTTGTTTTGACAGTAAAAAATGGCAATTACTATTGCAAATGAAAAGAGAAAGACAAGTGTTTGAATGATTAATGATGTTTATTTCTGTAAATTCATTTTCTAAACTTCCGAATTTTCCCTAAGGCTTCTAAACAACTGACTACAGTTGACAAGTTCACCTATAGTTTTTCTGACGATTCATATGTTGTTTGTGCTGCTTTTTCTCTCTAAATTTCCAGTTCATGAATTTTTGAGATCTGGGCTCTTTCATTGTGTTCTTTATCTTTGAGCTCAAAAGCTCTTTTTGTAAATCTTGCAGACCATTCCCTACGCATGTTTGCGCCTGCTGCAATATTAATTTGAGCGTCAGTACTGCATTGCAAGATTAACATGAAGAAATACCTGCGTCAATTATGCATTTTATATCAAGCTTTGATTTTCTCCAAAATAATATAAAACTATCATATTCTTGCACCTGATTCTTCAATAGTATTTGTACAAATGATGAAGGACCGAGTAAGCATCAAACTCTCCTAAGATTTCCCTATCATTGTGCAAAAGGTAGCACTAACATTTTTTTTTGGTCATTGTATTGAGTACTGTGTGCAGCATTTTGAATTGAGTCTAAATAGTTTATGCCTTGGAAATCAAAAATGCAGAGCTGGAGGAAGTAGACCACTACATCTACCTAGGATAGCAAATCCTCATGAAGTCATCTAGAGTCAGCTAGAGAAGAAGAAGAAATAAAGCGAAGAATCAGAAATAAAGTAAAGAATCATACTAGGTTGGCAAGCTTTCAGTAGATCAAGCTCGACTTTCAAGAACACAAAAATCCCACTAGTCCTAAAAAGAAGGGTATACCACCAATGTATCCTACCGATAGTCACATATGGAGCTGAAACATGGAACCTAACCGAAAGATTGACTCTCTGACTGAGACTCATGAAACGTGCACTTGAGAAAATCATGTTCAACATCACACAGAGAGATCACAAGACAGCACAGTATATCAGGAAGAAGACAGGTGTCTGAAAAATCATAGAAACTCTTGGAAAAACTAAAATGGCAATGGGTTTAACATGTTGCAAGGCTGACAGACAACCACTGGATATCCCAACTCACATTGTGGATCTCCAGAGATCATGTGCAAGGCTGTGGCCGACAGAAAGTAAGATGGCCTGATAAGCCAGATAAATTGAGAAAGTACTGGCTCTGCAATGTCCACGATAGAGAGGTCTGGCAAATCTTGGGGAAGGTCCGTGTCCAACAATGGAAGCTAACTGGCTGCTGCTGTTGAAATTTATTTTGGCTTTGTTCAGTACCTGGTGTATCAGAAATGTTTAATGTCTCAGCAGATGATACAGATTCATCTAAACTTTGGAGAGTGAAGTCAATGAATAAATAATCGTATGACGTTATTTTGCCTTCTGTCTGCATTTTGCTCTGAATAAATAATGTCTCATGCTTCTGTTAACATATCAATAGTTGATTAATTCATACCTGCCAACATGGATGTGTATTCATGTGTGTCTATCCGTTTACTCAGTACATCCGAAAGTTCTCAATGAATTCCAATGTGGAAGGATGGGCAATGGGTTATGGAAGAGGTAAACCAAATTTTGGGATGGTTCTAAGAATTGCAAGGTTTTTTGGGGACTGTTGCGATGATGCCAATGATTATTGGCACAACCGTTACTTTCATGTTCCTGTAGGGCCTATGCAAAGCATTATTGTTTTTTCTTCATACCATCTTTTGTTCAAACAGTCTATTCACTTCTTTCCATCTTTGATGTTGACAAAACGTTTTAGCTGATTCATTCTACAGGTTTCTTCTGGTGTAATATGCAATTTCCCTCCATAAAAGACTCTCTTTCATCATCTTGTTTTCCGGTGGTACCAAGTAATAAACAATATCGAATAGGAAATGTTAACATTAACCACAATACTCATAAATAAGTCATTCTATCTTAGTAATGCATGCAGTTTTTGTTTCGTCATATCAATATCTTCCAAGTTTAGTCTGCGTTCTGTTGGAATGGTCACATCCACTCTATGGTATAGTTTACCTTTGCAAATAAAGATGTTTGTCTACACAATATCTCCAAAAGTTCTCAATGGATTTCCGTGGTATTTCATGGAGGATCCATGAATATTTGATTGACAGATATTTATTCATTTTTTTCCATGTATCTATATGTATCCATCCAGGTTTGTCCATACAATATCTACATAAATTCTCCAAGAATTTCGATGACATTTTGTGAAAAGGTGGGCCATGAACTATGAAATAATTGATTAAATGAAGGAATTTTTTTATTTTTTGGGAAATATTTATATAAATATTAAAACAATAGTCTGAACTATAGAAAACAACAGGACAGTCACCAATGTTGGAGTATGAGATGTGAAAATAACATCACAACTTACAACATGGATCCCCAGAGATCATATGCAATACTGTGGCAGGCAAAATATAAGGTGGCATGACAAACTAGACAAGTTCAGAAAGTATTGGCTCTGTGACGCCCATGATAGAGAGATGTGGCAAATCCTGGGGAAAATCTATAAGCTAATGATCATGACTGACTCTGTAGGAGGGACTGCAATGGTTGACTTGTATCACCAACTGTCCCCCGCCCCGAATGCAATTATATTTCTTTTCTTTCTATAGATCTGCATGATCACACTCAGAGTATCTGGTGGCTTTATCTGGGGATCAAATGATAGCAAGTCTCTTTAATATTCCACCTCTCTTATCAGTATTCTTGTTAAATTAAGTTATGCTGTTATTTCATTTTGGATTCCAAGTTTTCCTATCTCTCTGCTTGGTTATTTCTTATCTTTTTATTTTTTTCATTTTTGCTTTTCCTTTTTTTGAAAGAGAGCAAAAAATTGTTTTGATTTTTTATTTATTTAGACATTATTTTGATGAAAATTATCTTTAGTAAAATAAAAAAATCTATTCTCATTCAACATTGGTTTTGGTTCAGTGAAAAAAACCTATTTAACATGAACTGTAAGATCTTTATTTTATTTTTTGTGGTTTTGTCGTCATCATCAGCCTTTGAGCATCCGTTGTTGGGCCTAGACTGTCCCTAAGATTTGCCAGATATCTTTATTGTTGACATTGTATCACTAATATTTCTTGAATCTAATCTTCACACCATCTTATTTTCTGCAGGGGATCCGTGTTGTGAGTCATCATGTCCAGCAGCTGTTTAACATTCTTACATCATGGCCTGTCCATTGCCATTTGAGTTTTCTAATTGATCCTATTATATTTCCTGACTCCTGTTTTTTCTCTAATATATTTTGCTGTCTTGTGGTCTCTCCATGTGATATCAAGCATGATTCTCTCTTGTGTACATCATATGGTTCTTAGTTTGAGAACCAATCAACAGTTTGGTTTTGTGTTTGATCACTTTGGTGATTATCAGAAGGATACTTTGGTTGTGTACCCTAATGGGATCATTTAGCTCTTTGGTGACAATCAGAAGGATACCTTGGTTGTGTACCCTAATGAGATCATTTTAGCTCATTGGTGACAATCAGAAGGATACCTTGGTTGTGTACCCTAATGGGATCATTTTAGCTCCTTGGTGACTATCAGAAGGATACTTTGGATATGTACCCTAATGGGATCATTTTAGCTCCTTGGTGACTATCAGAGGGATACTCAAGTTGTATACCCTAATGAGGTCTTTTTGTTCTTTGAAGTTGAGTTTGTTCTGCCAAAAGCTTGCCAACCTAGGGTGATTTTCCATTTGATTCCTTCTTTTGCTGATTTCATTTGAATTTATTGTCCCTAGTAGATGTTTTGGTTTACTTTCTTTTTCGTTCATGACATTGATTTCCACCGAAGTTTATGTTAAGACCTACTTTATAGCTTTCTTCATTCAGTTAATCTTAACATTATCTGGAGTCCATGAAGGTTCTCAGTGAAGAGGACAGTCATCAGCAAATCTAAGGTTGCTTAGGTACTAGCCAACGATTTTTATTCCTTCATTTATCCAGTCTAAATTTGGAGGATCATTTCGAGGCAAACTGTGAAGGGTTTGGGTGAGCTGGTGTCACCTTGTCCTCTTTTTCAACCTAAAGAGCTCAGTGTTTGTATAACCTGATGGTGGAACCACTGAGTCAAGATATTTTGTAGAACTCTGACAGTGGATGAGGTGTAATCCTTGTATAATTGCATTGATGGCTTTAGGGATTTTCACTGAGCCGAAAGCCTTTTTGAAGTCAACAAAAGCTACTTGGAAAGGCATTTTGTATTGTGCAGCTTTTTCTTTTTGTCGATTTACCAAATGGAGTTGGTCAATGTTTGAAATAACTCCGTTTTGAGGCAAGTCTGCTCCCACGGTTGATTTTCATCTATCATATCGATGACTCATTTGATGAATGCTTTAGTGAAAGTTTGTAGATGCTAGTGGGTAGGCTGATTGGCCTATAGTTACCTATCTTTTGGGTTCCTTTTTTTAATATTGTTGAATGATGATTGCGATTTTCCAATCTTCTGGGAATTCACTCTAATCAATATTCAAATATCCTGATGATGAAATTAAATTTCATAGGATTGTTAATTTGTCAAACTCCCAACTTCAAGTGGCTCATGCATCATGAGATTAGAGACACCTTATCAGAGTAAAACAACTTCAAAATTATGTAAAATTTAATTTTATCGTCAGAATATTTGTCTCATTAGTAAGAACAAAGATTGGGGAAGAATTCAAGTAAGAAATATACAAGTAGACTTTGTAAAATGGAAGATATTTGGAAAACTTATAGGCTCAAATTTCTTGAAAATGGAATTAACAAACTACCAGTTGTTATTTGTATTTCACATTAGAAAATTTGCAAAAAGTTCAAAGTGCAAACATACCTTGATTTTATTAAATTACAAGACATCAAATATTTATATTTTTACCACTTACCAACTTACTTGACAGATTAAAATTTTTGCTCTTGAAAGCTCGATGAATCTCAATTTTTTTTTATCCAGATGGTAATCAGTAAGCTATTAATGTAGCTCAAGAATTTTGTTTTTGTGTGAGATTTACAACAAAAAATGAATATCAGATAAATAACTTATGGATCATGTAGCTGTTGTTTATTCAAGTTTTCCATTGTTTAAAAGTTGTCTGTACATCTCAATTCAAATAAGGAAACTATATGAAGAACAAAAACTATCATGTACACTTGATTTTGGCAAGCTATTTGTAGAGCAAGATCAACTTTCAAGAACAAGAAAATCCCATCAGTCCTAAAAAGAAGGGTATACAAACAATGCGTCTTCCCGATAGTCACCTATAGAGCTGAAACATGAAACCTAATCAAGAGACTGACCTGCAGATTGAGAAACATGCAATGTGCTCATGAAAGAATCATGCTCAACCTCACCTGGGGAGATCACAAAACAGCACAGTATAGGAGGGAAAATACGTGAGTCCAAGCTAGAATGGCAAACAGTCACTGGACATCACGTATCACAACGTTGATCCCCTGATATCACATGTAAAACCAAAACTGGCAGAACATAAGATGGCGAAACAAACTAGATAAAATTCAGAAAGTATTGGCTCCACGACGCCCATGATAGAGCGGCCTAGTGAATCCTGGGTAAGTTCAATGTCTAATGATGGACGATAAAAGACTGATGATGATGTGAACAGCAGTGAACAATTACAAGCAAATCTGTCTGATAAGACTTCTTATGATTTCCAAAATTAAAGCTTCTTATGACTTCTGAACCAATTACTATATGACACATATGAAATATCTACAATATGGCATGATATTGATATCCATGAATTCAGAATATAACAACAGTTAATTCTAGACCAGAGAATGGCAATAAACAGTCTTAAACAATTCTTTCTGGAAGGGGTTTAAACTTATAAACAAATTCAAAATTATGCTCGTACTTAAAAAAGTACTGAAATAACCTTTAGTTAAATTACGATGCCTTCATTTACCCATTTTGGGAGGTATCAAAAAGATGAGTATACAACCAATGCATCCTCCCCATAGTCACTTATGGAGCTGAAACATAAAACCTAACCAAGAGACAGACCTGCAAAGTGAGAAGCTTGCAACATGCGCCTGAGAGAATCATGCTCAACCTCACATGAAGAGATCACAAGACAACACAGTATATAAGGAAGAAAAAGGGAGTCTGAGACATCATAGAAACTATTTAAAAAACTCAAATGGCAATGGGCAGGCCATGTTGCAAGAATGAAAAACAACCGATGGACATCAAAACTCACAACATGGATCCCCAAAGGTCACATGCAAAACCAAGGCCGACAGAATACATGATGGAGTGATGATCTGGACAAATTTAAAAAATACTGGAAATTTTAGAAAATTCAGAAAATACTGATGATAATGAATTTTTCTTCATCACTTCTTCATCAAAGTCATTTACAGATTCTTGCTCATCTTCATCATTGGTCATGCCATTGTACACTCTTGTAAGGTGCTCCCAAGATTTGTCATCATCTTAGTAGTTGCAAACACCACTCCTGCATTAAAAAACCACATCTTTGAGTCATTAGAATCCTTTGCAAGAACACATTACACCCCTTCAAAAGTGCATCTGGCACTAATGGAACATCTGAAGGGATTGAAACTGCAGCTAATTGGATCCCACTTCTTTGTACCATCTATGCAAGGTCGGATCAAATACAGGTGGATTAGCCCCCAAAGAACCCTTCCATGTGACTTCTTGAATGTGAGCTCAGGCTATGTTGTGGTACAAAGCTCCACCTGTCAGAGGCAAAGATTACAGTTGAGGAGCATTCATCCACAATTTGTACCTAGCTTTGGGTTGCTGACTCACAGCCTTCCATTCTATAACAAGCCAAGATGAACTGTGTATCCTGTTTTACAATGTCTTTGAAAGTTGTATTAGTGTCACCAAACAGGTCTAGCTGGAACTTTTTGGATTCAGAGTGCCACTCTGTTTCAAATTTTCAAAATATGATTCGGTTGTATCATGGCCAGTGAGACCATGCATGGCCAAGAGATATTGTATGATCTGACTGATATCTTTAACTGAGGCATTAATGTAAATTGATGACCTTCCTTGAATCGATTATACCATTCACATCAGTGAAGAAATTTCACCATAAAAGCAAAAGTATAAAAGAAGGACAAAGGTACCAGTGTCATCGGCCACAACTAATGCTAACTGTGGTTGAATGATTGCTTACTGCTGCAGAATGATATCAGCTTCCTCCTGAGTTGTCTCCAGATCCTTTCTCTCTATTGCCAATCTTTTAAACTGGATTTGCACCAGTGATAATGGAGCAATGTTGCTGGAAATCTTCTTTTTGAACTATAAACTTAAATGGCGATGGGCAGGCCATGTTGTAAGAATGGCAGACAACTGATGGACATCATGACTCACAATATGGATCCCCAGAGATCACACGCAAAACTGAGGCCAACAGAATACAAGAGGGAGAGATGAACTTGACAAATTCAGAAAATACTGGCTCCACGACGCCCATGATAGATAATTGTGGTGTTTCCTGAGGAAGGTGCTTGCCCAACAACGGACGTTAAAAGACTGATGATAATGATGATGATGATGATGAAATCTTCACAAAGTAACTATTTCAGTTGGGACTTATTCTTGGCTACAGTCAGAACAATTTATGCTCAGAATGAGTTGAATGACTAAGTGAGGCAGGTTTCCACCTTTCTGGACATTTTGGTAATTCCTCCAGTCTATATATCTCCCCAGAGTAAAGAGAATACTGCTTAAAGTTGGATGGGACACATGACTTCTCAAGTTTTTTACGAGTTCCTTTTTCGGTATCATTTGAGTCACTGTATTTTGCTAAATTTGACTTTGAAGTGTATCTTGATATGAAATACAGCCAAATTTCTGTTTTCTAACAGATTGGGTTCTAAAGTGAGATGGAGCTCATCACCATACTTTTTGGTGGCATTTATAATTGACTGGATGTTCTCTGGCTCATTATATCCCTGTTAAGCCTTTCATTATTAATTAAGTTCTTATCCATATCAAAAATGTGTGATTCCTCCACCATTAATATTCTTAATCTGAGTCACTACATCTAAAATCCTACCAACAATCACTAACATAACATGCATATGCTCCACCAACAGCATCAATACCCCACCACAAGCATCTGTAAGAGGGGAATTGATTTATAATCAATTTATGCATTTTATCAGATGACACAGGCAAGGGCCACAAAGTCTCGACCTGATTTCCACTGACGAGTACATGCATAATATATAGACACTCCAGAACCAAAATTAACACACCATAGACGCAGGCATAAATGATTAATTCATGGGAGGTACCGTTCTTCAAAACCACATTTTATGTGAAATTGCATGTGCTACTGTTACAGATCTTTCTGTTCATTCTTGGTAAACATTAAATCATTATAATAACTCACTGGTAACCTTATTCAGGAGAGCAGGTATCAACACCACTTGCTGCTTGCATTGCTGTGGTTTTATTATTGGAGACGATTTTGCCTTCCATGTTAACATATCAATACATCCAACAGATTTTTAGTCTACATAATTGAATTTCCCATCATTAAATCTATAAATTGATGTTTCTGTTATAATTTTAATGTAACTAGAGGCTGAGATATTAGCATTTCCATCATCGGTAGCCATCTTTGATTTTGCAAAATGTCCAAGGGTGAGAGTTTTATTCCCACCTAAAAATGTAAACTCGGATTTCATAGAGTGATATTTCACAGAGAAAAAAAAACTTTTTTGGAAACTTTTAGGTAACCCCCTTGTGGCAGACATGTGATGTCTGTTTTTCTGATTGAATTTGATAGGATTGGGTGAGCTCTTTTTGCATATCAAGTGGTTGCTGTTTGGTGCAGAACATTTTCCTACATTGTTTCTTGGTGCTAATTTGAATTTTACATCCAACCATTTTCTAGTTACTTCCTATATTGACTTAATTTATGACCTGAGTATCTTTGACAGTGCTGCTTTTATTTGCCAAGATGAAGTCTATTTCCTCTTTTGTTTCCTGATTTGGGTCCTTCTAAGTCTATCTCAGTGAGAGAACGAAAACAAAACAAAATTATTCTCTTATTACAAATGCTGCTGCATTCTCTAAAACAGAACTTGGTTGCAACACTTTTGTTTTTATTTAGTGCTTTCATTAAAAATAATGTAAAGTTTCACTTTTTTGTTCACTCTTTGCAAATTAACTCATGTTCATTGTATAACTTTCCATGTCTTGAGGCTGCTAACTTGAGAAAATGACAATCCAAGTACTGAGCACATAGAATAATAATTGGGTAAAGTACTTTTACTTCGTAGATATTTTGAGGAAGCAGAGTTTGTTCTACATATCTTAGTTTTCTTTAACAGCAAGGGGAAAAAATTATAAGCAAAAGAATGGCCATGTCTTCCTCAAGAGAACACATTACCTCAAAAAATACAGAGATCCTTATTGCTCTATAATTTTTTGAAAATAACATATAATTCCAAACTGTCTGTTGTTTCTTATTAACAACGGTTTTCTTTCTTGGAAATGGCCAAGAATTTCATTTCTTCATATTCTGTTGCTACTTGGGGGAAGGGTTGATTTTTTGTCAGTGATAGCAACACAATTTTCCACATAATAGCTCTTAAGATTTGTGAACATGAATTTACTTTTGCAAGTTTAGTATTTTATAAGAAGTAAATGTTTGATCCTCGTTACTTTTAAACCTGAAATATGAGTAAACTCCTAGAAGCCATAGTAATTCAATGGTAAACAGGTACCAAAAAAAAAGGTGCTTTCTTGGTATCTTTTGAGGTACACAGAAAACCTATCAATATAAGATTATAACTTTTAATATGCTTTTCTAACTAAAAAACTTGAAAAATTTATCTAGCATCAACAAAAATATTCTTTCGACAAATATATGATACAGATATCCAACAGCTCAGTGATATATCTGCAGTTATTCCCCAAATTTGATTTCCTTAAGAAGCTGCTTTCAATCTTTTTGACAACCTCAAAGTGATCCCTCAACTCATTATATTTATGTATATCTCAGTCCACTGAGCTTCTGACCACTACAATTGCCTAAGGATGCTCTTGCTATGATGTCTTCCAATTTGAAATGGGTATCATGGTATTAGATGCTCAGGTGTAGCTTGTAGTCGGGCCCAAAGCCAGCCTTTGCCTTTTAGGATCTCATTAAGATGTTGTCCACAGGGCCATTTGAATCAACCAGGAATTTTCTGAGGACCTCTTTTTGTAACATACAGAAGAATTGATTCCTTCCTGTGCATACACATCTCCATACCATTTATCCACTATGTTCTTCTGTGGTCGAAGACCCAAGACTTATCCATACTTTCTTGAGATGTGATACTGCACTTTCCAATTCTATGCCTATTTTGAGGTGCATGTAGTCCTAGTTTGTAGTACAGTGGATATAAAGCTTCAATATGAGTTATATCTTTTTTAGTGTTTGCAATTTAGTGCAATGAAAAAGCAAAAGAAAGGAAAGGCTCTAGGAGTAATAGTTTTAAAATTATGGGTGAATATGTCCAAGTATCTTCTGAGGTATGTATTGAAAAAGAAGAAAGAAGACTTAAACTATTACTTGAGGTATGATTTCTTGTCTTAGGAAATAGAGGTAGTATATAAATGTCCCTCTCTTCCCAGCAGAAAGGATTTTAAAGATAGACTTTTAAGGTCAAGCAATAAAAAAGAAAAGAGAAGTCCTTAGACATCCAAGTGAGGTTGAAAAGGAAGTGAGGCTCCTCGACTAAGTAACAAATGGTTGAATTCTAAAAACTTCAAACTGTGACTGTCATATGGAAAATCACTCAACTTTCAACCCAAAAGCCTACTCTCTCTCTCTGTCTCTCTCTCCATCCTGATGAGGTTGGTGAGGCTACAACCAAGATTCCTTATTGTTTATCACTGTGAATTTGAAACAAAACAAAACAAAACAAGGGTAGAGGAAATATAGGTAGTATATAAATGCCCCCCCCCCTTTCCCAACAGAAAGGATTTTATAGATAGACTTGAAGAAATTTAACTAGGGTATAAACATTGGTCTATTTTATCTATGAATCATTCACCAATTCTCACAGACCCCCCTTGTGCCAACAAACACACATGGCTAGTTAGAATGAATTTCCCCTTTTTGACCTAAATTGTTCCATTAATCAAATTCTAAATTAATGTCACAAACAGCTGACATCTGATAAATTAGGCAGCGTAGATGATCTCCAAAAGCCTGGCAGGTGATCTCCCCAGAGTCGTGACACACATACTATCACTAAGCTTACCACACATCAAAAGAATCAAGTATATTCCGCATGAAACATCAAAATGAATTTTACCCATTTTCAGTGACACATTAAAGTGTAGATATCTCCTAGAGGTATTAGTATCTCCAAAGATAAAGCCGTATTTGTAAACAATGATCTATTTTATCCCTGAATCTACTCATGCTAATCTACTAACTCCTAGATTAAGTTGGATTCTTTCAGTTGATATCAACTGAAGATCCTATAGATCAGAAATGTCAAATGGAGACTTACCTAAAAGGCCCGCAGGTTATGCAGTTTGAGATAATTATTCAGCACCTTAATGATTGTTCAAAAAAGCCATCAAACATGGAAGAGGATTTCTATTCATTTTGAAGTTATTTCCAATAAAAAGTAATAATTTAAAGATTGTGCATACTGTGGGGCTATTAATAACAAGCAAGCATACGTTATAACTTTGTATTTTTCAAGTTAATAACTGATTTAGAAGTGAGATTTCAAGATTACTTAGCTTCACTATCCTCATTGCATTCATTTCAGTATTCTAACCACTGAGCCATGACTGAATCTGAAAAATTCACCTCCAAAAAAGATGTATTCAAATAAATCCTGGAAGAATGTGTTTCTGAAGTTTAAAAGTATGTTTCCAAATGTTATTAAATAAAATAAGTGTCTTACTGTTTTGTTGGTGATAACAAAAATGAATAGATACTAACGACTATTACCATTTTCACTGTGCATAAATTTCTAGAATTTACATGCAGTGAGGGGAACAAGTATTTGAACACTTACAAAATATTCAATGCTATACTTTTGATGATCTCATTCACTTTAAATTTACACAGATGGTATCCTGATATGAAATTAAGAATTACTAAGAAAAAAATAGATATTTTCAAACAAACAATGCATAAACGGAAGTAACAATGGGGAAAAGTATTCAGACGCATTGATTCTACATTGTAATACTTAGTTGCATTGCCCTGTTCTTCAATTACTGCTAGGCGACATTTTTCGTAACTCTTTACAAGCCCTTTGAAACATTATTTTGAAATCTTGGCCAACTCTCCCTTGTGTTATACTAGCCTGGAACTTCAAGGTACTCAAAAGGAAGACAGGATACAGATTTATAAAAATGTAGTTATATATTTTTATTTGATATAGTTCCAAGTGGCGTCTAGGGAACAGATAGAGAGAGTAGTGCTCAGGACGATAGATGGACACACGTGTCAGGTGGTCTGCGATCAACGGGAATCTGGTATGCCCAAGATGACAATTATCGCCTTCTTATAGGAAATCTCCGCCCACTTGTTTGGTGAATCCACCCATGCTTTTTGATGTATATGCCTACATCCACTTATGCATTTTGATGTATCCGGCCATGTATCCAGATATGGCTTCTTCCAGTAAAAACACCTGTTGTTTTCCCAGCTTTCCATTCAGGAAACACACTTGTGGACACCTGTCATTTAGGCGTCCCAAGGATACTTTTCTGCATCTTCCAATAGAGGTGTTTTCCATGGCATATTGGATTTCAAGCCATTCCTGTTCAATTCATTACTAATAGTTCTTTTAGTAACTGATGTACCAGCTACTCTCAAATCATCTTGGATCTCGTTTCGAGTTACCATGATTTGCTTTGACTTTTCTTAGCATTATCTGTGTTGCTCATGGAGGAATTTCCCATGGAGTACCAGTTCAGTGGTGCCAAACATCAGATGTTGTATAGTTCAAATCTTCATTTGGCTCCTTAATTACGACACCTTTTTTTTTGGTTGAGGGCTTCTTTAATTTAACCATGGCTGCTTTGTTTCAGTAAGGTAAAAGTTGTGAATGATGACAGTGATGAAATCATACCCTAGTTAAGTATTGCTGGAACCTTCTAAAAGTTTTTAAGCCAGCACAGAAAGTTCTAGACCTGCATTCTTTCTTATTTAACATTTTTATGATCGATTCTCATAGTGTCCTGATACTTTTTTCTGCCATCACTTTTATTTATATTTTATTCTGCATCTAATGTTTGGAATTATGTTTTTCTTTCTGAGTAATTGTTAATTTTATATCAAAATGTATCATTTGTGTAGATATAAAATAAATATGAGCATCAGAAGTATATTAAAAGAGTATTTTGTAAGTGTTGAAATACTTGAACTATCTACAGTGATGGGAAACAATTCAGATCCGATTAAAATGTTCCGGATCCCAAACAGCCGTATATAATGTCTGTCTAAATTGAACTGATTAGACGTATGTGAATTAATATCCATTGGCTCAAAAATTTGATTCGGTTCAATTTGTTTATGCAAAATTGACCTGAGGGGTTAATTAAACTGATTCGCGGATTGGAAAAAAATGAAGTTGCAATAAACTGATTTACTGCATCATTTATTTATTAAAAATTATATGAATTTCTTCTTTTGAGCGAATTTAATCGATTTTAAACATTCCTTTGTAAAAAACAAAATATTGAGGTTTTCATGATACAAGCATTGTAACTGGGAAATGATGTTTTTATGTAATGATATTTTAAAAAATCAGAAATACATGATTTAATAAAAATTGATAAATTGTTGTATTTCAATAATTCTAAATCAGTTGTTTTGAAAGTGAGGTCTATAGACCCCCAGGGTGTCTGGAAGAAAATGCATGGGTGTCCACAGGGTAGTGACTCTGAACTTGGCATTGCAAATTGTTTGGCTGAGAAACACTGTCATCCATTGCACTAGTATCAAAAAACATCAGTTTTGTACACCGATGTGTTATGTATTGGAATCTAAATAAATGTGATCCATTTCAAATAAAAGATTTTTAAAAAGTCAAAGATTGCTTTTTATCATAGTTTCTTTAATCAGTTTAAAAAGTAAATGCTTAAAATAGGGGTATGTCAGAATATTTCATAATAGGAGTCCGCATGTTTCCAAAGTTTTGAAACCACTATTCAAAGTACTGTCAATTGTATGGGTATCAAAAAGAAACAGACATTAGTCTGTAAAATATGTAACTGACAACATTACACCCTTTTCTCTTCTGTACTAATAGAGGATTCTACTGATTACCATAGAATTTTTTAAATGTTAATAAGTGTTTGCTTACTACCATGTTTAGTAATTGCCGTAAAATTATAAATAAGATTTCAAAATAGTCAGTACTAAGATGTAATTTACAAAATTTGTTGAAATTGAAATTTTAGATGAGGAATAAAATGATTAGTTTTGTGAGGAGCGTATCCAGGATCCTCTAAAATTTGAAAATTCAAAAATGTTATATTATCTATTATTTTACACTTATTGAAATATCTGTCATTGCCTGAATAAATGCGATCATATGAATTGATTATAATTCTTTTGAGATTTTATTATCCTTTTGGGACAAAAGAATCCAAAAATATCTAGCTGTTCCAAAACCTTATCTAAAAAAATGTCTAAAAATTGAGCCATGAAATATCCAAAAATATCTAGATATCAGTGCTCGAACTTTACCAAATATTTAAAAATAGAGTCATACTTTTCAGTTGCTTTTAGAACCACTTCCCTTCCACGTCTTCCCTTCCATCTGTGTTGTAAACTTTGCCAATTCCATTTCACAGATGTTGTGGTATCTCTTATACACTCAGCTACTAAATCATGTCCTCTCCTCTAGCTCAAACGTTAATCTGTCTCCCATGAATGAAATAACAACACATTTACAACACAATTGTCACAATCATATTCTGTCTTCTAATTCTCCTTACCCCAGGAAGTGCACATAGGTTAAACCTCATGTGTTTTCTGTGACTAAAATAGTCTTTCTGTTGCATGTTTTCCAGTGTCTGAGAATGGCCTCTGAATTGCCGTCGGTGATCATGAATTTAGATACGATACATCAGCCTCAGTTTGGTAGACTACTGATAACCCTGTTTCTATAATTATTGGTCTTCAAAGTACCAAGCCAAAAGGATTTAAAGCATTTCAGTTATCTCTGCTTCATTAACTTACAACTACAACTACTTGAACAGAGTTCCTACCAATCACTCTCTTTCTCCTCTATCTAGCTACTAGCTGACACCGATTCTATCGTGGATCCAATATCCTTCCTTAATTGCCTAATGATCTAATCTAAACAGGCCTCTTCTATCATGATCAATCTTACTAATGTTTACATGTATTTTTCTTTTGGCTTTATCTGTATTGTCCCATTTGTCAAATCATTAAATGTATGTCGTATTTGTTTGGTTAAAAACATTTACGCTTGTCCTTATTTTGACTGTGGACTCTGTTTAATCACCGCATAAATATTCTTCAAAACAATGTTTTGTAAATCAAGCCCCCATTTTTTTAACCATTGTAACTTGCTGTAGTCTGTACTACACTATTGTCCTTTTGACTTGAGTCCTTCATCAAGAATTATTTTTGTTGACTATTTCTGCTTCATCTTTACAACTAACGGTTTCTAAATTAACAAAAATATTGATAGAACTTGGCCTGGTGAAATTCATTAAGAAATACTTTTGTTCTTTGAATAGAAAACAATTTTTTTCATTGAAATATTTCCTGTACATAATCTGTTCAACTTTAAAAAATCAAATCTTTTCTCAAATGGAGAAAAACAGAAAACTGTATTATGGATTGTACAAGTATTTGAGATTCTTAAAAATTTGAATCATAAGAAATTATTGAAACCCTTTATACTTTGCTAATGTCATATTTTGCTGATAAAAAGTGATGTTATCTTACAATGAAGAGAAGATCAACAGCTTTTGGAGACTTTTTGAGGGGCAAAAAAACTGCCTATTGAATCAATGAATTTTAAAAATGAATGATTGAAAGTCCAAAGAATAGAAAATTTCAATCAAGTTTTTAAGTAAAGAATGAATCAACTTATCAAATATTCAAAAGCTAACAGTAAACTCTACTGGTTTAAGTCATACATAGGCACTAAAAAGTATAATTTTCAATTGAATGATATAATTCAGCAACATATTCATAAGATATTAATGCAAAAATAAAATTAAAATCTTTTAATTCACTAAGATTGAAAAAAAAATTCTACAATCTCATACAGCTGCAAAATTGGATAAAGACATTATTATACCTTTTAATCAAAAACTCTACTCTGTTAAACCTTTGTATGACTTTTGGGACCATTTCAAAGTAAATATCAAGAGAAAAAAAAAAGAAGAAATTTAAGGATTTTTCCTTGATCTTGAGGGGAAAAAAAGGAAAAATGAGAGGAAAGTAAGAAGGATTTCATCTTAATTTATTCATTGATTATAAATAGATGTATATTAATAAGTGCATCCAACATTACTCCCATCTCTAATATATCATTTTATTTGATCCTGCCCCTAACATTTAATCTAATTCAATAATTTGATACTTTTTGTTAAATATACATATAAATAAATATCACAAATAGTGTAATCCCATCTTGAATATTTATTTTTTTCTATCCAATTCTGGCCTTCCATAGATACTTCTGAAGAAGGTTGATATCCTTGGCAATATTGCCAAAGTGCCCTTCGTTAAAACAAAAAAAAAATTGGGGGGGATTACTGGTGAAAAGATCAGGAATTGCTATCAAAATTATGGCATAAAATATCTAAAACCAGATATCAGGACCCGATTTCTCCCAAATATCTAAAAATATCAAGTTTTGGCACAAATCTGAGCCTTATTCAAAAAATATCTCAATTGATTTAATATCTGATATCTAAAAACAATTTCTTATATCTGAACGGGGAAAAATAAAATAATGTGATAAAGCTCAAATATTTTTTTCAATAATTGTAAAACACTATTGAAAGTGAAAAATATTTTTTTAATCATGCTAAAAAAATTCAGTGATATTAGAGAATTCATAAAATAAGTAAGTTCTTAATGAGGGGGATAAAATTTCACATGAGCCCAACCCCTACTCATCCTGCATTTTTTTTTTTTAAATTTTTCAGCATCATTTTTCCTGATTATATTTCAACTTTTTTTATCAAATCAAATTCTAGCATAGTTCAGATTATTAGTTAAAGAAATTTATTGTGAAGATTATTGCCAAAATGAAAGTATGTGATACATTGGTGGAATTATCATCAGTAAAATATTTCAATCCACATAATAATGGTAAAATTTTTTGTATGTATATATATATACCTGTAATCCAGCAAAATTCAGTTAAAATATTCATACTACATTGTTGAGATTTTTGACTGATGCCTTTGGTTGTTACTTGTAGTAAACTGTAACTTCACTGTTGTACTTTCGACTGCTGCTTTTGTATTCATACCTTTTGACCTGAATAATAATTTGGAATCACTGTTGGTAGAACTATTTTAGTACCACATCTTTAGGATGCTCCAACTTACAGAATCAAACAAATTGGTATGATTTTCACCTATTACATCATGTTTTTAAAGAGGATGGAGGTTCAATTTACTATACAATTACAAGGTGAAACTGGACTTTCAGAGTTTATGCCATTGTCAAATTTCATGGATTAGGAATTTTTGTGACATCATCAGAGAATCTTTTTGTTCTAAATAGGAATTCTTTTGGAATTTTTTGTTTGATAACACATTCTGTTGGAAATGAGATTTTTTTTACCTAACCTTGACCTCATATTTATATTTAATATTGATACTTTGCAATATATCATACAAAACTATGGCTTCAAAATATTCCTGTTAGTTCCTTTGACTTCATTGAGAAATTGGTCTGTGAAAACACAAAATTTTGCGGATTGGGGTCAGGATTATAGTTAGAATGTGATTCATTCTATCCACCATGCAAAACCTCGGCTCCAAAATATTTTGATTATCTTCTTTGAGGAAGCAGTTTTCCTTAAACAATTTTTGAAGGGGTTTGGTATTTGGAATGGCTATTTATTATGTAACTATACTGCTGAACTTGACTCTCACTTTCTTTTTATTATATGAAACTACGCCTTTGAAGTATTTCGGTTAAGATAAACTGCCCTATCTAAGTATAATACTTGGCTGGACACCCATTTCAAATCTTTTGTATAGAAATATGGCTTTGAAGTAATTTGGTTACTTGCCTTTGCTTCTTGATGAAATTATTTTTCTAAAATACAATGATGTATTTATTCAGCTCGAATGGACCTTTTCTTTCTGTCTATCATGTCAAAATGCGGTTTAGAAGTTTTTGGATCAGTTATTTTTACTTCATTGTGGTAGGGTTTGTTTTAAGTACACTGCTGAACTGGACCCACCTTTGGAATATTTTGGTTAAAATAAAATCCATTTGAGAAATCTTTTTTCTAAAACACAAAAATTTTTTAATTACATTTTTGGTGATGGGTTCTATTTACAATGGAACAAAACTAAAGCTTCAAAGTTTTGTTGTTAGTTCCCTTGACTTCATTGAGAAATCATTATTCCAACACATCATTATCCAGCTTTGGGGGAGGGGAAGTCATTATTTGATGCAACTATACTGCTGAATATGTCCCTCTCTCTCTGTTTATCCTGTGCTCTGAAATATTCTAAGTACTAATTTTTACTTCCTTGAGGAATCATTCCTTCTAAAAACAATTTTTCCTTGGGTGGAGTCTAACAACGATTCAACTATAATGCTGAGCTGAACTCTCACTTTCTATCCATAGTACAAAACTACACCTTTCAATTATTTTGGTTGAAATAAATTCCATTGCAGCAATCTTTTTTCTGACACAAAATCTTTTAGATTTCATTTTGGTGAGAGGTCATATTTACTATTTATTTATACTGCTCAAATAGACTCCTTCTTTCCATCCATCCTGTGATATTATGGCTTCGAGGTATTGGGGTCAATTCCCTTGACTTCATGGAGAAATCATTATTCCAAAACACGTATTTGGAGGGATAGTGTTTTAACCGTACTACTGAACTGGACCTTCACTTTCCGTCTCTCAGACAAAACTACGACTTTGAAGTATATTGGTTAAAATAAACTCTGGTGAAGAAATCTTTTTTCTAAAATGTGGAATTTTTAAAATATCATTTTTGGAGAGAGGTTTTATTCACGATGTATATATATACCTCTCAACTGGATCCTCTCTTTCTACCTATGTACGAAACAATGGCTTCAAATTGGTATAGTTAGTTCCCTTGACTTGATTGAGAAAAAATCTCTGTATTAATGATAGTTTCTCTGTGATTATATATGTATATATGTTACTGTAACTCAGTGAAAATAGCCCATAGTAGGTAGAATATTTCTAGGCCTGCATCTTCAGGGTGCTCTGATTTTAACTCGGTGATTGAAATAAATCCAGGTGATTTTCACCTGTTATATTGTCTTAGTAGTGTAGTTATAAAAATCATAATATAATCAATTCAAAACAAATATTGAGCTCAATGCCCAGTGAAGACGTCTTTCAAGCAAGTGGTAGATAATTGAAAAAAAAAAGATTCCATGTTTCAAACTGTACCCAATTATCAGATATATCTTAATCGTTTTGTGCGAGCAGTGCTGTGGGCATGCACAGGCAGTCTTACATTTCAGAGTTTAAAACTAATCTTGTGACAAGTTTCAGCTATACTGGAGTGGGTTCTTGTAGATGGGACAACTAATTGCACTGTTTGTTATTCAACTTTGAACAGCGAAGATGGCCTTCAGGTAAGCAGAGGATAATCAAAGAAAAAAGAAGATTGGTTGTTTTAAACTCTATTCAAATATAAAATATATTTCAATCACTTCATTTCTGAAAGTGTCACAAAAATTGATTTTAGTGAGAGAACGATGTCAGGTAGCCACATTTTACATTTCAGAGTTTAAAACTAATTTAGTGCAAGGTTTTCGCACTAGGGGAAAGTGGGGTTAGTTGGAACACCTTCCTGTTAACAAAAACAGAGAACCTGGTGAGGACTGTGCAGCCATCATGTGAGATCCTTTTAAACTACCATGATAACAATATTGTTGAAAAGTAGTATAAGAGGCTCTCACAAGATGGCAGCACAGTCATCACCTGATACTCTATTTCTGCTGAAAGTTAGGTGTTCCGATTTACCCGACGTTCCTATTAACCCCACCTTCCCTACTGGAGCAGGTGCTTGTAAATTGGACAACTAATTGCAATGTCTGTTGTTCAACTTTGAGTGAGCCTAGTTTCTTGAGATGTGTTATTTAATGTCTTCTCCTAATTCTTAATAGTCCTATCGAATTACAGCTCTACCTGGAAGTAAATACACCATTAGCAAATTTAGCATAAAAAGTTACACCATTTTATGTAAAATAACAGAATGTTTGGGGAATTTTTTTACAGCACTTTCAAAAGTGCTGTATTTTTAGTATGTTTTAGTTCTTCAATCAAAAATACAAAATTATCAGTCATGTTACAAATATTGCCACTGAAGTGCCTTAGCTTCACCAGTATACAATATAAGTAGACAATGATTATTTGATATGGAATGATAGAATCCATAAAAAATCTCAAATGGCGGTGGGCTGGCCATGTTGCAAGAATGGCAGACAATCGATGGACATCGCGACTCACAACATGGATCCCCCGAGACCACATGCACAACCGAGGCCGGCAAAATGTTAGATGGAGAGACGAAGTAGACAAGTTCGGGAAATGTGGCAAATCCTGGGGAAGGTCTATGTCCAACAACGGACGTTAAAAGACTGATGATGATGACTGTTAGTAGATATTCTATGGTCAGAAATTATAATTTGGGGGTCATGTAAGGCTAAATTGACCAATATCAAAAACTATGACATTAGACCTTTAAAAAGCTTCACCTCTAGATTGACCTGTTTGTCTATAATACAATATTGCTATATACACCTGGTGTATCCTCCAGATAATCTGTTCAACTAAAACAAAAGATCAAAAACACATTGTGAAATAATACCAAACAGCTGCTAAAATAAATTTCCAACACTTTCAGCCATGTTTTCAATTTTGTCCTACTTGGTCACTCCTGTATTACAGCAGGTGAAACTACAGCAATTCCTGCAAGCTGCTACATATTTCGTTCATGTTAATGTGTCTGAAATTTGTGAAAAAACTTTGCTGATACATAATTTATTCTAGTTAATCATTTGGTACAGGAACCTCATTTGTCATTTGCTTCCAAATTGTTTCTCACCATATTCTGTCCCCAGAGCTAGGTGTGTATTTCTGACTCCATCAATGTCTTCCTCTCAGCAAATAAAACGCACCAGGTGTGGAACACAACTGCAAGCTTGGTTGATGGTTGTTTCTCATGTACAAACATGGATGATGATGCAGCCATTATCATGAAGCTTGCTATATCCCAAACTTGAAAGGGAATCATCTGGTTTTCTGACATATGATTGAACAGGGAATCTAATCCCTGCAGTTGTGATATCTTCCCTTGACAGGTTTTTGTCTGACAGTATTCTGATAATCTGTTGTGCTTCCCCTGACTGTTAGACTAATTGAACAACTCCAATAGTTCCTCTTTCATTAAATGCAGTAGTAGTATCACATCCTCCACAAGCCTTCGAATGATTCCCTGATATTAGGGAGATACTTTACTCCCTTCTGACTCTTCAGGTTCAGAAACGTTGCTATATCTTTTTTATTAGCATCATAGGAGTGTAAGAACAAAAACAGAGTGATCTAAAAAACTCCTTTTTAAGGCATATTCTACTATTTATGTAACTGTAATTCCAGTATTTATCTCAGTATGAGAACAAGATATTTTCTCCATGGCTTGATGATTTGCTATTTATTTGCACCATTTCATATACACAGTTGGTTTCATTCAATACTGCATCTGAACTAGATTTGCCCTTCTGTCATCTCTTGTGCTCATGGTCTCTGGTACTCGGGCAATTTTTGTAGCCGTCAAATATGATTGAGTAGGTACCATACCTTCACTGTATGGTACTGTTGGATGACTTCTCTCATGAAAGTGTGGACCTACCAGCATGCCGTCCTGCCTAGGATTCTCTGGCCTTTGCTACTATATGAAGTCCCTATGACTACCTTAGAAACTCTGGAGAGAAAAATAAGCGGCAATCTCCTCACGCGGTTTAGGCTACTGAGGAGTTAAAGCAGTACGGCTTTATATGGTACCACCAATGAATTGCAAATCCCTTTCAAGGGGTGAGCAGAAGAATTTGTAGTCTCTCGTACATGGGAAACCCTTCAATACAGGGATTCTTGAGACCCCAAAGTGGCGGCAGTGGGCATGGAAGTCTGCAAAGGCCAAAAGAGAGAAGTTAGTAGTGGAGCGTTTGAGAAAGAAGTGGGGACTGGCAAAAGGACAAGCAAGCCGACGCTATTTTTCAAGCACCCAAATTATCAAAGCTAGAGGGAAGGAATGACAACATCTCCTCCAAGAAAAGGTATCAGAAGGCATAGAGGAGGTGAGAATGGGTACGATGGCAGAACATAGCCAACAACGAGCTTGGACAGGGTGGGAAAGTATCCTGCGGCAGAAACTGACGTCTGACTTCTGACAAACTGATTTCAGCTGAATGAAATTTCCCGTCCAGGCAGTCTGTAACATCTTATCAAGCCAAGTAAAACTCTGCACATAGGGTAGGAGTGAATCGCCATCATGCCCACTCTGAAAAGGAACAGGATCACTCTAACATATCTTGAGTTGCTGCCGTTATGTGATGGGTAATGCTGTTTGTGCCATGACCAGGTGCTCAGGACAATAGCAAATACAGTCACCACACCCATCCGGCCCAGCACTTATAATCTGAGGATGGAGACCATCAATTTCATCATGGCTTGTGAGAACCCGTCCCCCCTCATTACGAAAATCAAGAACTGCTCTCATCAGCCCCAGACTGGCAGATGAGGGAGGATTGAGGGAGCCAACAAAAATTATCACCCTATTTCACAGCAGCAATACTTTGCCCGGACATGGTCATTTTCTTAGATACTGCAAAGCTTGTAATCATATTGGAATTGACTGTGCCATGGGATGAGAACCTAGAAGAAGTACATGAGAGGAAGCTTGAAAAATATCAGGAGCTGGTTTAGCAATGAAGGCATTGAGGTTGGCGGGCTATAAGTTATAAGATTGAGGGTTTTGTAGGGAGATCAATACGTAAAACCTTGAGTTAACGGTGCATAAAGAGATCAGCAATTCACTCAATTACAGCATCAGCAGGAAGGGCATCAAAGTAGCTGTGAATCAAAAGATCCATTACATGGGATCCGACTGTTTAGAGGAGATACTGCGTGGTTAGGCCAAGTACAAGGAATTACATTATTCCTGTTTGTCTATTAATTTGTATTGATAGAAATCTTGGGTTGTATTTCACGCTTACGGTGTAGTTATTAATTTGTTCTCTATATACTGACTTCAGTATTGGGTTTATTCAACCATTAATTGTTCAATCCAGGTACTCTTTTTTTTACCCTCTTGATATAAGAGTTTTATTTTGGTTTGGTACACTGGTACTGGTCTCTCTTTAATTATTTATTTACCAAGTGTACAATGTTTAATACAGGGATCTCCCCCCCCCCGATATGAGAGAACTGTTGATGTTTTAATTCCTTCTTTTTTTTTTAAGAAGACACAATGTTTCTGGAATTATTTGATTATTGATTGTTTTCCGTTTGACCCAGAATTTATCTTACCCCGACACAAGTGTTTTCATGTTTTTAGTTTTTCCCTATGACATCTGACATTATCTCAGAGATTAATCGATCACTATTGTTCTTGTCTACCTCAGGTTCCTGGAATGCAATTTTAAAAAAACCAAAACTTTATTCCTGGATTTTCTTTCCTCCCTGACAATCAGAATTTGCTGTTAAGGACTTACCTGAATATTGGATCCATCTTACATCCTTAGTGTTGCTAAGGGAAGTCGTCTCAGGTATATTTGATCAAAAGAAATAAATGGATACCACTCTGTCTTAAATAGGCAGAAACAGCCTCTCAATGGTTATTCAAGATGTCATATATAGGAGTGAGATGTACAAAGATCTGTGTCTTGGGAGTTTACCAGTCAAAAATAGTTGTGTATTGATGCTGGGATGCAAGTTAGGATCTGATCAACCTTGGCTGGGTCACCTTGGCGAGGGATCTGTTGTTGGGAGACCCAAAATCCTTCATGACCCTAGGTAACATCACTGGAGACATATCCCAGTGTATCCTTGAAATATATGTAACATTCTGTGCCCACCATAATCTGTGCAGCAAGTGTCTTCCATCAAACACAAAATAACTGTTTTCAGGAACTCCTTAGCAGCCATATTATGGTTATTTGCATAAGGTGTTCAAGGTTTGTTTTGGACTTCTCTGTCCTTTTCTAGTGGGTGCTGGGATCAAATGGACAGTCAAAGCTGCCTTGTTTGGCTTGTACATAAACTGACCCTCAAACAAGGATGATGGAAATGTAGTTACTTCATATTAAAAGTGATTTGCCATATCGTGTGGTCTTTCCATAAGCATAATGAGTCAACTGAATAACAAAATATTTACGTATACTGTTTTCTTTTCAATAGTGACAACTTTTTCCAGTAATGACAATGCCTAGATGTTATTGCAATGTTTCACCATTTCATCTTTAGCTCAGTTGATATTGTCATCAATAGTAGATTTTGAGCCAGTAGAAATTGACTTTAGTTCTGTTTCATCTCAATTGGAGGGATCATGTTGAGTGAACCATATCTTAATTTCCTGGAGATCTTTGCTATCTCTGTGACAATAGCTGCTGCTCATTTTCACATGTCCCTTATATGTAATATGATGTTGACCTGTCACTGATGAAATAGCATTATGCACATCTATGCATACCATGTATTCATACCAGCAATGTGGATTCAGTCCTGCCACAACCTCGAGTTAAGCACTATAAATGCAACTGACCACTCTCTGCATAATGAATATGGCCAATCACAGCAAAAATATTTAGCATCTTTTCTAGAGTACCCTAATGCATTTCCCAATCACTGGCACCTTCTACTTGGATTGGCACTATTTACAATATCAATGTATATGCAATGAGTTAAGCATAGTTTTACTGTCCTTGAAAGTTCTTGTTTACATGATTCCATGTAAGCCTGATGTTTACATAGTACTTTTGACTTGTCCATGTCATCATTGGAAGCTCGATCTGGAATAAGCTGATTACAAATGTTTTGCAGTTTATCTAAGTTAACCTTGTCAAGTTGGCATGTTTCTTCTTGAGTCTCTATTTTATCTTGGCTAGTGATTCATCCAATTTGCCCTTACTGTCAGTTTCTTCTTCATCTTCAGAGCTATCAATCCTCTTCTCTTTGTTCTCAGTGTTGATTTTGCTTATAAGAAAGCATGTCTTCCATGAATGTCATGTTTAAGACAGCATTAACTAACATAAGTCCTCTAAGAGCTCTTGTTATGGCTTTTCCATTCATCATGTATCCCACAGAATTCATACCATATTCTTTTTGCAGTGCTTCTTTTGGTTTAAATCCTGACATCAAATCACCGATGCTACAAAAAAAAAACTTTTCAAAATATTTATGATCTCCATCGCCTTGGAATAAAGGTGAGTCACATGTGATGCAGGTGTTGATACGTGTAACTCGTTTGCTTAAACTTCTCTGTAGACAAGAATAGATTAGATGCGAGAGTAGTCAGATGGATTAAGATCCATTATTGGAAGCATCAAGATCATTTGATTAGGAGTGCGCTCTCCCTAGGAAAAATACTGCATGAACCAAGACCATTTGGGTGACGATCGTTCAGCTACTTTAAGAAAAATGCTGCTGATTGTCAAAGTAAGTCTATACTTGCTGATGAGTGCATTGACTCTTCATGGAGAAATCTATTGGTAGGCCTAAAAATGTCTAATATCAATCTTTTCTTATTTGGGGAATTGCAAAATTTTATTGGAACACATTTCCCCACAACTATATCCTTTACCTTTATGAGTTTCTTAGATCTCACTATCAGACTGTCTTGGATTATAGAAGTTTTAATTTAGCAGATACAGCCATCATTCCTATGTCGTGGAATGCACCCTGTTCATCTAATGTATGAATGGTATGGTGTGCAACTGATTCTGTGACACAACTACTAAATGCTGTTGGGAGATCTGTATTCTTCTCAATTGTTTGTTCGTATATCTAACATTGAATGTGTGGGAAATTCATTTCTATCATCGAGTTTAAGGGGGAAATTCATTTCTAACATTGAATGTGTGGGAAATTCATTTCTATCATTGAGTGTGGGGGAAATTCATTTTTATCATCGAGTTCAAGGGGAAATTCATTTCTATCATTGAATGTGTGGGAAATTCATTTCTAACATTGAGTGTGTAGGAAATTCATTTCTATCATTGAGCGTATTAGAAATTAATTTCTATCATTGAGTGTAGGGGGAATTCATTTCTAACATTGAGTGTGTGGGAAATTCATTTCTATCATTGAGTGTGTGGGAAATTCATTTCTATCATCAAGTTTAAGGGGGAAATTCATTTCTAACATTGAATGTGTGGGAAATTCATTTCTATCATTGAGTGTGTAGGAAATTTATTTCTAATATTGAGTGTGTGGGAAATTCATTTCTATCATTGAGAGTGTGAGAAATTCATTTCTAACATTGAATGTGTGGGAAATTCATTTCTATCATTGAGTGTGTAGGAAATTTATTTCTATCATTGAGTGTGTAGGAAATTCATTTCTATGATTGAGTATGTGAGAAATTCATTTCTAACATTGAGTGTGTGGGAAAAAAACAAAAGTTGATACATAAATTTTTTTTGATTGTCCAAACACTCCACCATCTTCTTACTTGTTAAAAAAATGGTGCACAAAAGTTGTGCCGTATTTTTAATATCAAATATACAACCAGGGTAGCCATTATATAGCTATTTACAATGGGAGTAGCCACTTTATGACCACTTGCAATAACCTTTAGCTATTTTATAGCTATTTACAATGGTGATAGCCATTTCATAACCACTTACAATCTCTTTTAGCCATTTTATAGACATCTATAATGGAAGTAGTCATTTTAAAGCCACTTACAATCAGGTCACAATTTTATAGTCATTTACAATCTCTTATGGCCATGTTATAGCCATTCACAATGGAAGTATCCATCATATAACCACTTGCAATCAAGGTAACAATTTTATAGCCATTTATAATCTCTTTTAGCCATTTTATAGCCATTTACAATTTTCTAGCCATAATATAACCAACCAAGAAGCTGTGCAAATTAACCAGCCTAAGATTGAACATTATCTAAAATTTTTACTTCACACTTGGCATTGTGGCCGATCATTCTTCCCTTCACTTTTATGCCCCAAAAGAATTTCCCCAATTGTACTTTGTTTTTTTTTCCTGTTATTCTACATAAAATTGTACTTTGTTTGGTAACAAATTAGTCATTGGTGCTTTTACTACCCAGTTTGATAATTTCTTGGTGAAATTTGTATTGGATGTAAGTAAACTCAGAAACAAAAACCTTACAAAGGAATATTATTTGCAAAGAATAACAGATGACCAAAGAGAGAAAGCAAAGTACATGAGTGCAGAGTATAAATAATTTATAAATACTTATACATGATTGCTGTTAAAATAGAACATGGGCCAAAAAGCTGATTCTGACTTAACCCTTTCAAGGCGATCCCATCAAGGTGCTCAATGCCGGAACCTTTAAAAGGGTAAAGCATTGGCCACTATTGTAATACCAGCTAAACTAATGGTCTTGAAAAAATTACTGAATGAATTTAATAAGATTTCTTATCGGTCATCCCACACAGCCTATTAAGTGACATACCAACAACTTTCCCACTAAAAAACTATCAATCAGGTCATAGACTATACTGTGACAAAAGGTTGTAATAATTGTTTATTAAAGACTTCCCTTTGAACTATGATACTTTTCAACACTTGATTACTTCCCTTAGTCTGAGTAACTTTATTATTACTATGCTACTATGATCAAAAAAGATTTTACAACATTTATGGAATTGGAAAAAATTTCTGGATCTGCCCCAAATTATAATAAATTATTTCTTGGCCAACAAAATGTCATTGAAATTCATTCAGAACTTTTACAGATATTGTGTGAACAGACAGACAAACCATCTGTCCATTCTTTACTTGCAGAGATAATAAATAGCAATAAAGTTTTGTCATCATATTTATTGTATTTTTCATAACATGTTTGCCCAAGTAGACTTCGAGAAAAGATCTATGAGACACATATATCCCAGCAGTCTTAGAAACCTTGGAGTATATATATATATATATATATATATATATATATATATATATATATATATATGTACCGGGAGTCTTGAAAGGGTTAATGGAGCACAGATTTAGATTAGATTTATGATAGAAAATATATGCAGTAGATTACTTTGGTTCTGTCATAAAGTAATACTCCCAAGTGATATATAGAAAATGAATTTTTGAATGATAAAAAATGGGATGAAATATAATCTCTTTTCACAGTGCTTATTATTCAAAGACGTTAGATAGATGAGAGAAAAAGGAAGGATAAAGAGTACATGAAGCCTCTTTGTCATAATTTGACTCTTTGTATGTCTTGCTCTCCTCTTTTGGCGGAAGAAATGTCTTTTTTTGGTCATGTGACAGAATACAAATTACACATAAAAGTAGAGTTGATTTTTTGGTTTGTATTTCATAGGCTATGCACAAGTTAAAAAAAGAATCTATATGTGTTATTACGGGGGTGTGAAATTTCTGTAATTAATTTTCATTTCTGAAAAAGGGAAGTCACTAAAGGATTTTTGTCTGAGTTTTGTTAAATGGGGTGTATCTTGATTTGAAGTATGTGTATATGTGCATATGTATATATATATATATATATATATATATATATATATATATATAATGAGTACTGTAGAGAGTGAGACAGACTCGGGAGTGAGGTGTTTGGAGGTAAGGTTTATTAATCCTTATAAGTAAATTGTCCATACATGTTTCGGGATTCTTCCCATCACCAGTGGTGTGTGAGTGTGTAAAAAGCCAAACTAGATAATTTCTTTACACATATAAACTCGGCACATGACTCTTTTAAGTTTGACTTCACGACATCCACTGACTCCATAGCCTTCTTAGTCACACGCATATATATAGATGACAACAGAAACCTCCAAACTACCCTCTACACTGAACCCACGGACACCCACAATTACCTCCACTCCAAATCAGCCCATCCGCAACACTTAAAAAGAAGCGTACCATTTTCATAAGCTCTTAGAATTAGAAGAATCTGCTCTACTAATAGTGAACTTAACAGATACAAACATAACCTAATACAATACTTCACCCAACGAGGTTATCCGCTAGATGACACTAAAAACCAAATAAAAAAAGCGACTGGAATACCCAGAGATGAAACCCTTAAACTGTCCCACAATAACAAACCTAACCGCATACCCCTTATAACAACCTTCAACAACACACTCCTACCCTTAGCACACATCATCAATAAGAGATGGAACATTCTCACGATCAAAACAGATCTAAGAGAAACATTCACAGACCCATGTGTCATCTCCTACCGCAGACCCCAAAACATCAGAGACATGATTAGTAGCAATAATATCGTTAACAATAAAGTCGTACACAAAAATACACCTAGAACAATTAAATTCTGCACACCTTGCAACATAAGAAACAATCTATGTTGTAACCACCTCAAGTACACCAACACATTCACAAGCACTACCACAAAAGTGAGTTACCACAATTATCACAATACCAACTGCCACAGTAAGAACATTATATACCTTCTAGAGTGCAATAGATGTAAGTTACAGTATATAGGCAAGTCTGAGTGGCAATTTAATATTAGACTCAACAATTATAGACATAGGGTCAAGTCAAAAAACAATCGTAGCCCACTTCCCGTAGAACTACACTTTCACACACCTGACCAGAATTTTGCCACTGACGCTAGCTTTACCATCATCGAAAAGATAGAAAAAACTACTCCAATTGACATAACTAAAGTTCTAGAGAAACACGAAAATATGTGGATCAACAAGCTTAAAACCCTATATCCTAATGGATTAAACACTAAACTGAACAACCCTCATCACACAGAACCCTAATACACAAAACTCCTACCATTGATATCCTCACACCTAAATCTAAGACACATTCAATAATGGGAGCTTCAAAGTCACCCAGACCCATAGGAAAAATGTCACCTTAGCCAGTTATAACCCCTGTCCAAATTATATATATATATATATATATATATATATATAAATATATATAAATATATATGAATATATATATATATAAATATATATAAATATATATATATATAAATATATATATATATATATATATATATATATATGTATATATATATATATATATGTATATATATACATATATATATACATATATATATATATATATATATATATACATGTATATATATACATATATATATACATATATATATATATATACATATACATGTATACATATATATACATATATATATATACATATATATATACATATATACATATATATATACATATATGTATATATACATATATATATATATATATATATATATATATATATAATATATATATATATATATATATATATATATATATATATATATATGAATGATAAAATTACATTATATTATATAGAAACTCATTTGAGATGATCTGTCATTGTTACATTGTCAATACATCACTAGCCCAAGACAACATAAATGCATATATATATATATATATATATATATATATATATATATATATATATATATATATATAATTATGTATATATATATATATATATATATATATATATATATATATATATATATATATATATATACATATACCTACACAGAGAGAGAGAATATAACAGGATGCAATTGTATATAGAAATCTAAGATAACTGAAAAAATTTGTTCTCTTAAAGTTTGATTATGTATGTGTGTATATATATTTATACATGAGTATATGTATGGGTCTGTGTGAGTGTATGTATATATATATATATATATATATATGCAAGTATGTTATATATGTGTATATGTTGTACTATGTCTAGATTATTGACCGAGACAGTATTTAGAAGAAGGACGCTAGACGACATTAAGTGCCTATCTCTGCCAGGTATACCGGTGGGTGTGCAGTGGACGTCAGTTAATCGACCATGAATAAGAAAGTAGGAAGAATGTTTGACTTCACACAAGCACACCTCTCTTTCTTCCTTTCTCTAAGACTTAATTTCTTTCTCTCACTCTGATGTTGGATGATGACTACTATGTTATGCTTACGTTTCAGTCGGCCAATGCAAGAACAACAGGAATTGAAGAAATAACAGCTTTTCTTTAAAATCAAAACAAAGATTTTTCCTTTCTTCTTTTCTTTTGATTGCAACTACTGCATTTGCAAATGTACATGACTATATAGCATTCAGAATTGTGTTCTTTAGTGCTTATACAGAGTACTTTATTCTTGAAAAATAAGAGCTAATTTCTTATTAACAAAAAGAAATATTATTGAATAAGTTGTCCCAGAAACAATGCTCGAATATTCATCGATATAATACCATGATATTATGAATTGTGATTGATGTGCTGCTACATCAACAAAACCAGGACGGCTTGCTAAAGATTGGCAACTATAAATCTGTCATATTCCAAGAAAATGGCAAGAATTAAAAGAAAAAAATGAGTAAAGCGTAAAGGAAAGTAAATAAAAATAATAATGCCAGAGAACCATTCTGAGTGGTGGTGTGTATAATCTAGCTTGTACACAAACTAAATAATGCTGCCTTAAAAAGCTATCCTACACCGGGTCATGGGATAGTACATAATGCAACAGGGTGGAAACGAAGCTAAGATATCATTTATTGCCGGTAAGAATTGCCCTAATGAAAAAAATAACCCTACCTCTATCTACAGTGTGAATAAAACCTCCGTTCCTAACTAACCATATGTGAGTTCGATCTAACGTATTTGAGAAAGAAAGCCGCAGGAGAGTATAGGTGTAATCAGAAATTAGAAAAAAACTAAGATTGCTGATATTGTTTCTTGGTCTGTTTTATATTATTCCCTTCTTGTTGATAGGAAGTAGGAAGTACTGAATAGTAGGAAGTGTCAAATTAAGAGGTCAGGACCAAACCGAAAGATACTAAAATGCTATTCTTTAAAATAAAATGCTATTCTTTAAAATAAAGTATGAAATATGAGTAGCATAATGAGAAAATGGATTTCTCCATCTCTAATTCAATATTGGTTGTATGTAGATGCAGCAATGTGGTTAATGTTTCTTGAGTTTTCGAAAAAGAAAATTGCTAATTGAAAAATACATCAATCGTCTCATTAGAAAGAATAAAGATTATGAAAGAAGTTATTCAAATTTGGTGTTTTGTGTATCTTTGTATATATATATAGAATGATTGAAGTTCATTTCTCACTTATATAACTTCTATAAAATTATTTTGACAGCTTTTTTTTTTTTTTTACCTAGAAATTTAAACATAATATATTGACCTAACAGAAAATTATCAACCGGGTGTATGGAACCGTATGAAAACATTTATATAAACAAGGAATCACCCGGAGAACGCATACTTCCACCAACACCATTGTCACTGTAAACTGAATGAAAATCTGTTCATGGATACGATGTAGGGGAGGTAGCCGCGGAAGATTCAAGGATCCGCTGTAAGATTCAATCCATTCATCCTTTGTCCATCTATAATCCTCTTTCCGCAAAATGTCATCGAAATCCATTGAGAATACTTAGTGTGCACAAGCAAGTGTGAATCCATAAATGCATGAATGAAATGGAAAAAAAAAACCAACATTTTTCAAAAGAAAATAAATTTGTAGATCAGTCCTAGGATTTAACCAATTTTTCCTAATCCTGTGGCTTACTTCACCCCCCCCCCCAAAAAAAAACAATTTAATTGGAACTCACTGAGAACAGTTGGAGACATAAGTGAATACCTGTACATCTTCAGACTCTATTGGCATAACTGGAACATTATTTGGTTCCAGTTGAAGAAAAAAAAAAAAGCATTCAATAATGTTAGTGATAAAAATCAAGATACTCAAAAACATTGACCTGATACATGAAAAAAAATGAAAATTTCTCCAAAAGAAATTAAGTAAACAAACTGTGTGATAATTATAGATAGTAACTAAATTAAACACTCATACTTTTGAGAGGAGTCAGTATCCTGGAGTTGTTAGTATTGATCTCATTCTTTGTGCTTGAGTTGCCGTAGGTAATTTTGAGATAAGTCACTATTATTCACGTGTTCGTGCTGTTGGACTTTTAGTGATCAATCTTTAAATAAATATACATTATTGTGTGATTTATGTTGATAATTTTTTGGTGGAATCAAAACTAAATCGTCAATATATAATGATAGTATAATTTCTGTCATTATATATACATCACTGAGCTATAATAGGCAGGTCTAATCCCCCTCTCCCCACCAAATTACCTACCCATTGGAAGCGTCATTCCTGTATGCCAAAAGAAGAAATTGGTTTTATTTTTTAATTGTTTTTTTCAACTTCTTTTTCTGTTTACTATTGTCTTCAAGCCATCAAGTGATATAATTGATGATGTGTTTCCAGCTAGCTCATATTCTTCAGGCTACATCTTTTGTGATTGCTTTAGATTCTTCTTCATGGAAGTAATAAAGCAAAAAACAATGTATAAAAGAATCGAACATTTTATTTTAGCAGAAAACGTGGTGATTCAATCAATGGCAAAGATATAGAAAAATACTGTTTTCTACATTAACTTTTTAGACACTGAATAAAAAAAACATTTTTCTGCATTTCTTACATGATTTACCAAAATGTTTGTAACCCTATGCATTTCATTTAGATCTTTCTTATACAAAAATTGAAGCATATTACCTGTTATTTTGTAAATCAACGTGTAAATGACCTAATAGCAATCAATTTATTTATTCATCTAAAAATCAGAATTGAATGAGAGATGTGCAAATTGTCTGGCAAGAAATGATTGGTAGACAGCTGAACTGATTGAGAGGCTTAAATAAGTGTTGAATTACATTGCTTTTTAGTTACAACTTGAAGCAGAAGCTGCAATACTGGTTTCTGTGTGGGGAAAGATAGATTTTCTTGGGATAAAACTATTTATAAAATCATTTGTTCAGCTATTGCCTTTGATTTCATTCTTTTTACAGGAAGTTGTGTAATATTTTGGGATTATGAAATTATCCCATCCTCTCATTGCCAGTCTTAAGTGGACGTATGAGAAAACATGTCTTGTGGAAGGCCACACCCTATGAAGTATGAAAACAAAAACACTTGGGTGACCACTTTTCTATCCCCCACCCTCATTTCACTAAATCTTAACATGAACTGGTTGCGACTCTCATCATCATCATCATCATCATCAGTCTTTTAACATCTGTCGTTGGACATGGACTTTCCCTCAATTTGCCACAATTCTCTATCATGGGCGTTGCCTAGCCAATATTTCCTAAATTTGTCATGTTCATCTCTTCATCTTGTGTTCTGTCGGCCTCGGTTTCTTATGTGATCTCTGGGGATCCATGTTGTGAGACGTGATGTCCATTGGTTGTCTTTCATTCTTGCAATATGGCCTGCCCATTGCCATTTTAGTTTTTTAATAGTTTCTATGATGTCACGGATACCTATTCTCTTCCTTATATACTGTGCTGTCTTCTGATCTCTCCATGTAAGTCTGAGCATGATTCTCTCATGTACATTGCATACTTCTCAGTTTGCAGGTCTGTCTCTTGGTTAGCTTCCATGTTTCAGCTCCATAAGTGACTATCAGGAGAATGCATTGGTTTTATACTTTTCTTTTTAGGATTATTGGGGTCATCTGGTTTTTGAAAGTTGAGCTTGCTTTGCTGAAGACTTGTCATCCCAAACTGATTCTTTGCTTGATTTCCTCCTCTTTTGAGGGTTTCATGGAGATTGTGACCACTATTCTAACCCGTGCCCTCATTTCACTACATCTTCACATGAATAGGTTGCAACTCTAGGTGGTCCATATTAATGCAGTCTCATCAAACATGTAACAAAACATGGGGGTCCATTTTGGGTTGTGCTTTTGTCTATTCACTTCCACTTGGCCAATGTCTGTATTGCTTTATACTCTTTATACTCTTGGGAAATATCAATTTTTCATCACTAATCGCTAATCTGTCTCAAAATGATGATTTCCATTCAGGAGAGTAGACTTGTCTGGTTTATCTTCATGTTTGGCTTCAGTCAAATCATTGGTTTTCCTCTGGCCAGTTGTCTTTTTGCTTGCCTTTTTGACATGGTATTAGATGAATATTATGATAAATTGAGACAATAATCATATCAATGTTGAGAGGGGCAAGTGTACAGAGCAGCTGTCATACTGTAACGTAAGGGACAAAAATTAAAACGGATCGGGAAATTGCTGAGAAGTGAACAAGGCTAGCCATTATTTTTTCTGGTGTACAGATAAATGGTCTGGTACTGTGCTCGACTAATTGTATAGGAAACTGTATCTACAAGGTGCTACCAAAGATTTTGGGGAACTGAAGGCATGAAATATTTCCTCAAAGGGAAGAAAGATTGATAGAAAATAAAGTGTTGTACTTCATAGTAAAGTGATTTTGAGAGATATGCAAAATTATCCGGTAAGAAAAGCTTGGTAAACTGCTGATCAGATTAATTAATTTCTTAAAATTCCCTGAATTATTTGGTAATACCCTGTATATAGAGGAATACCTTGAATAGTGCAGTTTTGATGTACTATTTTGCAAGAATGTCAGACAACCACAGGACATCATGACTCACAACGTGGATACCCAAAGATCATATTCGAAATTGTGGCTGACAGAGAGTGAGATGGGGTGACAAGCTAGATGAATTTGGAAAGCACTGGCTCTACGATGCCTATGATAGAGAGGTCTGGAAAATCTTGGGGAAGTTCTATGTCAAAAGATGGATGCTGAAAGGCTGATAATGATGATGATGGAGATGATGATAACAGTTATGGCATTGATGTACAAATTAATGTAACTAAGTATAAACTGAAAAAAAAATCAAATTATCATAAGACTTTGAAAAGTGCAATTTTGAAGAGTATAAACGGTTTGGGAACCAATTACTGCATTCCAGAACCAAGTACTGAGCTGTATAATTTCATATATATATATATATATATATATATATATATATATATATATATATATATATATATATATGTATATATACATATATATATATACATATACATATATATATATACATATATATATATATATATATATATATATATATATATATATATATATACATATATATATATATATATATACATATATATATATATATATATACATATATATATATATATATATACATATATATATATATATATATATATACATATATATATATATATATACATATATATATATATATATACATATATATATATATATATATACATATATATATATATATATACATATATATATATATATATATACATATATATATATATACATATATATATATATATACATATATATATATATATACATATATATATATATACATATATATATATATACATATATATATATATACATATATATATATATACATATATATATATACATATATATATATATATATACATATATATATATATATACATATATATATATATACATATATATATATATATATATACATATATATATATATACATATATATATATATATATATATATATATATATATATATATATATATATATACGTATTGCTTATCAAACAATTATTGTTGTAAAAATTGGTTTATTGAAAAGGTATTGAAAATTCCTATTGATTTCATATTCATTTTATATAATGAAGAGTTGTTAGTGAAAATGAATTTAATAACATAACAATGAAGGTAAATTGCTCCAATTTTTATATCCTTTGCTTAATGTTATCTGTTGGTCATCGCTATCTAAAAGACCCGGTTCCAAAGCTATCACATAATCAGTTTCTATTGTAGATGCCTAAAACTTGAATACAGAGATAGTTTTCTTTTCAAGTTCAAAATAGCATTGTGTGAAAAATAATCGTGTAATGTAACAATGACATAACATTCTCTGAATTTGAGAAGTTATGTTTACTCGGTAGTTGACCTATCATCATCAGCAGCAGCCGCAGCAGCCTTTTAGCATCTGTCGTTGGACATAGGTCTTTCCAATATTTGTCAGACCACTCAATCATGGGCGTCATGGAGCCAGTGCTTATGAACTTTTCTAGTTTGTCAGGCCATCTTACATTACACTTTGTCAGCCCCGGTTTTGCATGTGATCTCTAGGGATCCTCATTGTGAGTTGTCCAGCAGTTGTCTGATGTTCTTGTAACATGACCTGCCCATTGCCATTCAAGATTCCTTGTGGATTCTCTGATATCTCTGACTCCCGTCTTCCCTCTAATATACTGTGCTGTTTTGTGATTTCTCCATGTGAGGTTGAGTATGATTCCATCTTGTGCATGTTGCATGAGTCACAATTTAACTGGAGAATGTAGACCACTACATCAACCTTGGATTATGATTCCCTATGAAATTTCCAAAAGAAGAAGAAATCAAGAAAAGAATCACACTGTTTTGGCAAGCTTTCAGCTTCCATGCAACTTCTTGATAGTCACCTATGGAACTGAAACATGGAACCTTACCAAAAGTTGAAAAATAGTTCCGCTATAGAACAAAACTGGTTTTATTTCATTCTTTCCGTTTCCTTTTTTCGCATTCCTTTCAAACTATTTACATGAGTTTCTGAAATTTTCCCAATATAAAGACAATTTTTTTCCTTTTGAGTTGTTTCAGGTGAGCAAATACACAATAAAAACCCGTAACTCTATATTGATCGTAGAATAAATTTCCAATTTTATTTTCATTCATTGCTATTAGCACTTGAAAGTTCTCCATTTGAATATTTTAGAAATTCTATGCAATTAAGCATGCCTTCGGGATGCACTATTGCACTATGTGTTAAATTCATGCAAATAAATACAACAGAATGACTCTCCTTTGGGATAAATAAAGAGTTTATTTGTTTTGGTCTGCAACGATTGCATAGCCAGAGGGAAAAGGGTTATTATCATCTGAGTGGAGGAAGGGTGGCTCAGATCTCCTAAACCATGGTAATGAAGATGCAGTGAGATTTTTACAACTCAATTAGTGAATTGGCCTGATGGCTTTTCTTCTTGGGATCCTTAACCTGTATGACTCAGGGTCAAACACTTGCTTCCCTGGATATGTCACTTAAGACTTAATCGGTTCCAATGGCTGATAGGGTACGTGGCTAAGGAAGGGAAGTTGAATTCACGTCCACGTAGGTTGAAGCAAAATTCAAAAACTGAAATTCTTTTGAGAGAATTTTTTTTTCAGCAGAAATTTTGCAATGTTGGTATAGCAGAATTATGCGACCATAACTACGCCCTCTTTTCTGAGAACATTGTCATATGTCAAGTCAGGTGTTTAAAATGTCACAGGATGAATTTATCTTTCGTATGATAGCAGTGCCTGAATAAGCCTGTCACATATGCTGACTCACATTAAACTTAATGGGTGATATTGTAATACAAACAAAACTGATAGTTTCAAAAGAGATTACTGAATGAATTTAATAAGATCTCTTGTCTATCACTCCATATATCTTATTAATAAACACAACAACATTGTCATGGATAAAAGATCAATCAGATCATAGACTACACCAAGACAAAAGGTTCTAATAATTGTTCATCAGAGAAATCCATTTGAACCTTGATTCATTTCAACACATGATTATTTTCTTTGTTCTAAGTAACTTTGTCATTACTATGCTAATGCAATTGAATAGGTTTTGCAATATTAATGGAATTGAAAAAAATTCCTGGATCTGCCCCCGAATTATAATTATTTATATCTGGGCTCATGGCCCATCCTTCCACGACATGTCATTGAAACGCATTCAGAACTTATAGAGATATTGTGTGAATAGAAAGAAAATCTTCCGTCCAATTTTTTTGCAGAGGTAATAAATAGCAATAAAATTTTATCATTATCATCAGCCTTTTGACGTCTGTTGTTGGACATAGACCATTCCCAAGATTTGCCAGATCCCTCTATCATGGACATTGTGGAGCCAGTACTTTCTGAATCCATCTAGCTCATCATATCATCTCACTTTCTGTTGGCTTCAATTTGTATATAATCTCTGGAGATCCATCTTGTGAATCCTGATGTCTAATGGTTGTCTGCCATTCCTACTACTTGACCAGCCATTTGAGTTCCCTTGTTGTTTCTACGATATCTTGGACTTATGTTTTTCTCTAATATACTGTGTTGTCTCTGTTAGTGTGAATCTTTGCTTGATTTCTTCTTCTTTTGAAAATTTCATGAAAATTTGTCATCCTAGATAGATGTTGTGGTCTACTTGTCTTTGTTCCCAACATGTTTGTTGTACATGACATTTGTTCTGCTGAAGTTCATGTGGAGACCAACTTTCTTGCTTTTTCCATTTTGTTTATCTAACATTATAATGGAGATTGTGAAGGTTCTCAGCAAAGAGGACAATGTTGTCAGCAAATCTGAGATTATTCATGTATTTGCCGTCTATTCTGATTCCTTTGTGTTCCAAGTCTTGGTTTCAGAAGATCATCTCAAAGCCAGCTGTGAAGAGTTTGGAACTGAATTCCTCTTTGTTACTGTGGGAATTGACATAATGAATTCATGCTGTTCCCTTGTTACAAAGAAGCAAGTTCTACATCAGAACTAATTGAAAGTCTGACTATTCAAAAAAAAAAAAAATAAATGTCAAATTTAAACTTAGCTGAGTAATTAGTGTGTCTGAGGTGCTTTTTCTTACTCTTTACTTTAATAAAACTTTTTTTTTCTTAAAAATAAAGATGTCCGCTCTTGATAAGATTCTCATTATGGTAATCATGCTTGGTGATTCTTTATTAATATGGTCAGTTATGCTTCTCTTGATTAAGCTGGGTCGAGAAAGGGTCAGAGGTAGTTTTCTTTCAAAGAAAGGTAGAAAAAATTTGTAACTTATAAGAGTAGAGAACTTCATTATCACATGCTAAGTTTGCCTCGGTAATTTCATGCACAACTGAAAGTTGGCATTTCTAAGGGGGGTCAAATTTTTTTTATTGTGTCTCGCCCACGGTTGCACATGTATCCACGTGGGAGTGTGAAAATTAAAACACATTTTTCCTATGTAGTTTGAATTGTACTAACTGACCTAAAAGATGGTTGATATTAGCTGAAGTTTTCCATTTTCAGCTCACTTTATGACTGAAAATAATAAATAAGTATGTGTTGAGTTAATTGTAAAAATTGATTAACTCGGTTGATTATCCCCCAAAAATAGATGGATCTTCTTTTTCTTCAATTGGCATTGGGTACTTTTTTTGACTATCTGCCCATGTCTTTTCAAATTGCTGCAGAAATTAGTTGATAAGAAGGGGGGGTGGGGGCAAAAATAAAAAATGAAGACACTCAAAGCACAAATTATTGTTTGATTTACAGTTTTCTTAATAAATCTATTGTGTATTTGGTAAGTAAAATATGGTTTATTTGGCTCTGATATATCTTGAAGTGACATTTTTTTCTTGTGTTGTTCGATGTAAACGAATTGATTATTCTACTGTACAACTGATTACTGTTTTGTCCACAGATTTTTCTTTCTCTTTTCATATGATTGTTTTTTCTTTTCTTTACACAAAATGATTTCAATCAAAACAAAAAATACAATGACAAAAATCAAATAATTCAAATTCAAAACAATGAATGAAGCAGTAGAAGAATGAAGTGTCAATCCTGACACACAGCTTCTATCTAGCCACGTAGAGATGCAAAAGCCAATGGAGTGGGTCGCATCATCATCATCATTATCAGTCTTTTAGCGTCCGTCGTTGGACATAGACCTTCCCCAGGATTTGCCACACTTCTCTATCATGGGCGTCACGGAGCCAGTACTTCCTGAACTTGTCTAGCTCGTCTCTCCATCTAACATTTTGCCGGCCTCGGTTGCGCATGTGGTCTCGGGGAATCCATGTTGTGAGTCGTGATGTCCATCGATTGTCTGCCATTCTCACAACATGGCCAGCCCACCGCCATTTAAGATTTTTTATGGATTCTATGATGTCTCTAACTCTTGTCTTTTCCCGGATGTACTGTGCTGTTTTGTGGTCTCTCCATGTGAGGCCCAGCATTATTCTTTCATGTGCACGTTGCATGGTTCTCAGCCTACGGGTCTGTGTCTTGGTTAAGTTCCATGTTTCAGCTCCATAAGTGACTATTGGGAGGATGCTAAAAAATGCTCTACAGCCAGGGATTCCAGCCACATAATAAAGCTAAATGCCTACATTAGGATGTCAGACATCTGAACCAAAAAAATATCTAATGCCAAAATCTGTGTACTGTTGGAGCATATCCAAGATGATACAGCTTGGTATGGATAGATTTGAACCTGTTTGATTCTATCTGAATATGTCTGGGCATATCCAAGCAGATCTGTATATTGTAGACCTGCCAAAGTCTGAATAGAATTGTGTGTGTATGGGTCTGGTGGGCTGCATACTGTTGAAATGTTATTTTATTCTTTTTATTTTGTAAAACTCCTTGAGTTGACATCATTATTGCAAATACTCAGACTTTTGAATTTAAGACATTTCAATTTCAGCATGGCATATTGAAAGTGAAGGTAAAAAAAAAAGCCTTGATGTCTTGTCATGTCAACTCGCAACCAGGCAGAGATAGAAAGAAAAGGAGGACGAGAGAAGGAAACAAAGAAAGGGTAGGAGAGAAAAAAGAAAGAAAAAAAAGGAAACACTGAGAAAAAAGAGAATGAAAAAGAAAGAAAGATGATTGGAGGAAAAGAAGGAGAAAATGTCAGAATGATAGAAAGAGAGCAAAAGAAAGGAGATTTGACAGAGAGAAAAAGTGTGGAAGAAGGGGGACATGAGAGAGAACAAGAGTGAATGGGAGAAAGAGAAGGAAGAGAGAGAAAATAGAATGCTAAGAGAGAAGAAATCAGGCAAGAGATAGACAGGCAGAGACAGATGGATTATATTTGTCGTGTCACCAATTATTCAACTGATATCACTAATAGTGATAAATTAGAATCAATTATTTTTTTCAATGATTAGTTTTCTGACAAGTCACCAGAGAGAACTATTCCATTCATGATACGTATTCAGATCACTAAGTAACCACTTTCCACTTATTGTTGTCAAAATTAAGGGTGAATTTTTATTTTTATTTTTAAGGTTCAAAATAAAAAGAATTTTTTCTTTCCACCATTTAGGAGTCAAAATAGAAGGAAAATTCTTTTCTTACTTTCTGGCGTCAATTGGGAGGGGGATTCTTTTTCCTTTTTTAAGTGTCAAATAGAAGAGAATATTTTTTTTCACTTTGAAAGATCCAAATGAAATGGAAATTTTTTGAAACCTTTAGGGATTAAAATGGGCAGGGAATTTTTTTTTTCACTTTTAAGTGTCAAAATCAAGGGGGATAAAAGGGTGATTTTTTTTCCTTTTTTGTGGGTCAAAATGTTAGGATAATCTTTTCTTCCTCTTTCTGAGCTCAAAATATAAGAGTAATTTTTTTCCACTTTTAGTGGTCAAAATGGTGTTGAAATACTTTTTTCCTATTTTTTAGGGGTCAAAGTGGCTGCGGAATTCATGTTCCCCCTTTTGAAGGTCAAAATTGAGAGGAAATTCTCTTCCTCACTATTAGGTGTCAAAATAGAGCAGGAATTTTCCACCACTTTTAGGGGTTAATATGGGGTGGGATGTTTTTTCCTTCTTCAAGTGGTTGATATGGAAGGGGAATTTTTTTCCACTTTTGAGGTTCAAAATTTGAGAGGAATTCTTTTTGTTAAGGGCAAAATTGCAGAGCAATTCCTTTTTCCTACTTTGAACGTGCTATTCCATGGCTAAATTTAACAGTATTTAAGGAAAACTATTTCTTCAAAAATTGAACTTATCAGCTAAGTAATTTAAGCTTTAGACAAAGTGGAGTTTGACTCTGAAGAAGCCAGTCTTGTCTATTTTAATTTCATTACACTGTTTTCCATCATTTTTAAAGTTTTTTCTAAAATTCCAATATATAAAATATTTCAATCAAATTTCCAACCTTTACCTACGCTCATTGTTTAGGAATATCTACCTACATTGACTTTAAAAAAAAAACTACTGACATTGTTTTTCAACCTCTATCAACATCAATTGTTTTTTATGTTTACCAACATTGACTATTTTTCAAGGTCTACCAACATTTATTTTTCAACATCTAACTACATTGATAGCTTTGAACATCCACCTTTACTGATATAAGAAAAAAGATAATCTTACTCAGCAATAATCTTCTAAATTGAAATGAGTGGCAACATTGAAAACTGCGACAAACTGAGGTCAGATGAATGTAAATTGGAAGTGATGAATACATTGCAGTAGATAGAGATACTGTAGGCTTCCAAAAGAACCCTCAGTTTCATTTCAGTAGAGGTACAGGTTCGATATCCCATAGGTAAAATATCTTGGACCATTAGTGTTTTGAATTTCGGTATATTTGCATATACAGAATGAGATAATTTGGTGAGAGGGCCTGTAATATAAAGGGGAAAATATTGTGTTTTTAAAGTCGTTTTACTTAGAGAAGAAAATGTGACACTAGTAAAGCGGACAAAGGAAAGGTAAGATAAATAGACAGTTAAATAAATCAGAATTCAGTTTTATTCAATAAACTAAAAAGTTTTGGAACATTTCAGTTTCTTAGTTTTGGATAAGAGGTACTCAATCTGTAATTTCAAAAAGGTTAGTTTAGCTGTTGTGAAAAAAATAGCAAGAATAAATGATGGTAGAATTATGATTACAAAGGCTAATGCCTCTGCAGTTGTAAGGGATTTATACATAAGTTGCATTCATAAAGCTGAAAAAAAAAGGACTTATAAATAAAGTTTCCGAACTATTTGCCAACATCTCTGTGTCAATCATGAATCAATTATCAATGTGAAAGAGGTGCTATGAACTAAGTTCATAGTGTTAATATTGTTGACAATGAGGTTAAGTAGATCTTGTGGGCTCCACAATCTTCCTGATAGAGAGTTTAGAATTACCTTAAACCCCTAAAAACATCTTACAAAGTTCAAGTATTTGGTACCCTTGAAAACGAAACCTGCTAAGGTTGCAAAGGCCTTCCTATCCAATTATCTGTAATGTGAAATCCCTCATGTACTTTGATCGGATAATAGCTGTTAATTTTCTCCTAATATAATTAAGGAGCTAGGTTCATTGAAGCCTGATTAATTTTTTGTCACTGACAGGTCTTGCCACCCTCAAAGTCAAAGCTCAGTTGAGAGGGGTAAGGCTAGACTGGAGAATGCAACTACTGCCTGGATACGAGACCAGAATACTTCTTCTTGATTGACTGATTTAGGATTTGTTCAGTGGTCCCTGAACACCACTTACCACAAAGCTATAAAAATCCAACGATAGGAGGCTGTTTTGGGCCACAAAGATAAGATGGGTTTAAAAGCAAAGAGACGACAAAAATTCCCAACAAAAGTGTATGGGATCTGAAGAAGTTTACCATGACACAGAGCTTTCTACCATCAATGAAGCTGCAGGAAAAGAAATCCCTGACCATGACACAATGCTTTCTGTTGTGAATGAAGCAACTGAAGTAGGGATCACTGATCCTGGCACACAGCTTCCTACAACGAATGAAGCAGTGAATAAATTTTCTAAGGTAGTTGTAGTAGTAGCAGACAATGAAAATAACTATATCACCAGCATTACATATGATGAGGTTACAGAGGTGATCTCCAACACTGACAACGTAGTTCAGGAAGTGGAAAGCGATAATCATCCAGCGAAACATTACTGAGAACTTGCTGCCAAGAATCTCACTGCACAGACGAACAAGATGATCGAAAGTTCAAATAGAAAACTTAAAATAGAGGAGATTCTGTATAAGTCAGTGTTACTTGACAGAGGTCGTGTGGAAACTTTCAATCTTATTGGTGCTGTTGTAGAGGAAAGAGAGGGGAGATACAAAATCGGTACAAAACGTAGGCTTATTGTTAATTGATTAGAAAGAAAATGCACAGCTAACAGTAAATATGCCAATCTCTCAATAAATAATGCACCACAAAATACAGTCACATCTGTGCGGGATTTAGTCTGTTTCAGTCTGTTGATGTCTACCAGGGTTACAAAAGATGTTCCCACCAGAAAGACTGCAAAAAAGATTGTGTGTGCAGTCCAGCCTGCCATTATTATGACTAGTTGTCTTATTCATCCAAAGCGTTTTTTATTTACCTGCTGAGTAAATTTTCATAATTTCATTGAATTTACCTATTGAAAAAGTGAACTTTCTATTAAAGTATATTATGTTTTTGATTAAATAAACTTCTCTTCTTGTTCACAATTTCAAAAAAATAAGAATAAAAAAAGATCGAGTAGAAATTTTTCACAATATCCTTGTTTTTAATAATAATAAAATTAAAAAATTATGTATCACAATACACTCTTACATTGTTTTCATCAAATAGGGAGATTTTGAAATTGGTCAGAATGACTGGGCTAAGTCTGAGCAAGTCCAAACTCTTTTGATTATTAACAGGTCTACTTGTATTTGTATTTGTCTGGAAGTGTCTAGATAGATTCAGATGGGATCAAATCTATCCATAACTGGCTGAACCTATCTGGACTTGCTCTGAGGGTACATGGATGTTGGCATTTAACATCCCCATTTTACCATTATAACATTCTAAAAATCTGTCTAGGGTCAATTCCAAGTACGTAGGGATGCTAATATTTATTTTCACATAAAAGAAAAATGTCACACTAGGTCATAATGTGGAGTTGGGGATTTAGGGATGGTCTTCTCTTTCCTATCTTTATTTTACCTAGTCTCATTTGCTGACCCAATCTCACTTTGATGTTTCATTCACCAAAACAACCCATTTTTACTGATTACTTCTATATTACAATCACCACAATACTGGACTTTATGATAATCCGATCTAATCCCATATTTACCATTTTTGTGGGGGTGGGTGGCTTAAACCTGATAGATATGTGTGATCAAGATAAAACCCCCAATGTTCAATAAGTATGTCGGGATGCTAAGACCAAACCTCTGAGTAATCCCTATAAACAATGTCTGGTCATATTGGGGTGCCTGATGTTGGTATTAAGCATACCAACATATCTGGACACCTCCCCGGTTTTAGAGTAAAGGTACAAAAGTCTGTTCTGGTGAAGTACAGGCACATAGGAGTCCTAAATGCCAATGTCTGGCATCTTTAAGTGGCTTGACATTGACATTTAGCACTATTATGTGGCCAGACTGTCCTCAAACAGATTTTGGAGCATGTATGTCAGGATCGATGATTCATTCTCCTGCTGCTTCATTCATTGTTATGAATTTGAATCATCTAATTATTGAAATTACTTTTACTTGAGAATTTAATACAGAACTCTTCTTTGAGCAAGATATCTAAATTGTTCAATTGCTCATGTGCCCTGGCGCTTCTTGTCACTGACTGCCTCTATCTCTCTTTCCCTCTCTCTAGGATTGGTACCGTTTTGCCAGTGTCCCAGCCAATCTGAACTTTACCATTTTGTCATGGTGAATAATTAATGTACTTAAAATTGCCCATTTTATTTCACTGATGTCGAGACATCTCTCGTATGCACAGCTACTCAACCATGTCCTGACCACTAGCTCAAAATGAGTATACACCTCAATCTCTCTTGAATGAAATGGCAATATATTTACTACACAACTGTCATGATGAACTGACATGCAATTCTCCTTACTTTGGGAAGTGCACATGGGTTGAACTCCTGTTTTATGTGTCTTTAAAAGTTTCCATCATATGTTTTTCAGCATCTGAGAATGGCCCCCGAAGTTGCTCACATGCGATCTTTAATACATCTCTAACAATTTGGCAGTTAGGCATACATACCGATACCCGGTCTCCATAACCATTCATTGGTATGCTCCAAATCTTATGAATTCATAGCAGTTTGGTCATCGTTTTAAAAGCATATGATTGCTATTACTATCACTGGACACAAAGCTCCAAACTTTTGTGTAGAAGTTATTCCTTATCTTACTTTTCTCTTCATGATCATATCTATGTTTTATAAGTATTCCATTTCAGTCTTCTGTTATTATAAGTGTTTATGCATTAATTGTTTGTCTCATTTGTTTATCTGAATACCTGTAAGTGTCTTCTTTACTCTGTTTTATATCTGCGTCTACAATCATATTTGGTGCACAAACTCTGCATGCTGTCATTTTCTCTTCCTCCTTTCAACATTTCCCAAGATGTTGGCAGGTGTTGTTATCAACAATACCATGTGGAGGTAAAATCCTTTGTCTCCACCAATAACATCTTGCTACACACAATCAACTGCCATTCCAGGTCCTTCCCCACACACATTCAATATAGGAACTTCCATACTTGTATTGTATATTTTTTGATTTGATTAAAGTTATTTTGTATAAAAAAAGCAAAAAAATTTTCCGAAAAGAGATAAAAATCTGTGTGTACATTGGAATAATCAATTGCTTACATCACATTACACCAAACAACCTCTGTCACTTTGAGATAAAACAAAGCCAAATAAACAATATTTTACTTACTAAACTTGCAATATTTAAGAAAAAAAATACAGAATGAACAATCATTTGTACTTTCAACACTTCTTTTTTATTTTATCTTCATGAACTAATTTCTATGGCAATTTAAAAATGTCTGGTGCAGATAGTTGAAAAATGAACCCGAATCTTACTTTCATTAAAGATTAAACTAAGCTAGAATAAAAGTATATGAAATAAGAAAATTGAATTTTCTGGTTTTGTATGAAAGTATTGTTAATTGATAAATTCTACATGCTTACATAATGGTACTTGAATGGTTGTTTTTTAATTTTCAACTTGAAATGAAAATATAAACATGTACATTCTTTTAACATTAAAAATAGAATTACAGAGTAATAATTAACATGCTCAGATACAGTTATCCTTTGAAAGAACAATGACTAAAATAAATAGTTTGGGAATGAGGCAGTGAGCTTGTGTATGTCATGAATTTGGTGCAACATATATGTATATATCCACTAAGAAATAAATCCACAATCTATTGACTATGGACTACAAAGTAGTATTTGAAATTTACTCCTTATGTTATCGCATAACAGTGATGTATTAGATTTGATATCATTTGCACATATGATTGATATCTCTGAATTTTCTACTTTAAAATTTGCTTAACTTGTAACCATAAAAGGCGTATAGTGCAACAGCTGTCCAGGATGATGTACACAATAAAATTGAAAAAAATTATTTCATCAAAATATCGGTTAAAAGAAAATGAGATATTGTTGTACCTGTATTTATATCTAATACCAATAGGGCTTAATTATAATACATTGTTTGATACATTCAAGTCTCAGTCCAAGTCTGACTATCTAATACACTCTGATGCTGAAATTAAATTTATTTATTCTTTAAATACACATATATGGCTGTTGCAATAAAACCTCCACTTCTCTGATATCACCCTATTGATTTTTTTTTTACTCCTTAAAATAACTTGATTTGCACAATTAAAAATGTTGGATATACTGTAATCTGCTCATCATTATGGCACTGATTATTAAGACATCTTTTTTTGATAAGCAAATAACCATAAAAATGAAATTTTCCATTGAGAAGTACTTGTTAGCATCACCAAAAGCATGTCAATGAATAATGATGGAATTAATTGTCTAAGTATATAACCTGGTTTCAGAATTGCAATTTGGTTTACATGTGACAGCATATTTTTGTAGGAACAGGAAGTAATCAAAATTTTTTGACTTAAGGATTGAAGAGTCCAATGCATCACACAGTTATATTGCTGTTGTGTCAAGTTCTATTCTTCCAAGTAACTTGCCGAACAATTGTCTTACAGAAATGTATGTCATACTTTCAGGATCCAGTACAAGTCTTATGGGCTGTTTATTGTCTGAGTATAGCATTCAATACTGTTTAGGAAGAGCTCATTATAGCCAATATTTTCACTGTGAGGAAGATTTATTATTTCAACACCACAGGTATTAGTTGCAAAAAATCTTTTCAGCGTGAAGCAAGATTTGAAATATGCAATTGTGATGGTTGTGTATATTGATTGAATCCCACTTTGGTATTGGCCTTGATTTGAAAGGGATTGATCGAGTATTTTTAATGCACTTGATTTAGATGGTACTTAGGATTTTAAGTCACCAACCTTATGGTAATGACTTCGCCTATATTTCACTGTTACTTGGAGCCTGCTCCCTACCGATATGATGATGTTCATGGTATGAAAGGTAGAAAAACAATACTAAAGGTTGTATGGTCATCATACCCCAGGATTCACCACACCTCTCTATCGTGGGCATCATGGAGCCAATATTTCTGAACCTGTCCAGTTTGTCTCGTCATCTCATATTCTGCCAGTCTCAGTTCTGCATTTCATCTCTGTTTCATCTTTTGTGAGTTGTGAAGCCATAGATTGTCTGTCATTCTTTCAACATGATAAGCTCTTTGCCATTTGAGTTTCCTAATGGTTTCTATGATGTCTCTGAGTCCTGTTTTTCCTCTAAAACACTGTGTTGGCTTGTGATCTTTCCATGTGATGTTGAGCATGATTCTCTGATGTACACATTGCATGGTTCTCAGTTTACGGTTCAGTGTCTTGGTTAGGTTCCATGTGTCAGCTCTATAGGTGACTATTAGAAGGATGCATTGGTTGTTTTTTTGTTGTTGTTTTGATTAATAATAAAAATGAACACAAAAAAAATTTAATCATTGGAGTGGAGAAAGTTCTCCTTTTGGTATTTTAAGGAAAATCATTTGAGAGTTTTTGGTATGTCTGACAGAAGTGCTGAGGAGATGGTACAGGAGTGTTGTAAATAATTGTTCAACTGACTAAGTATTGTGTTGCAGATTTCTCAATGTGATGAATCTCTTTCAAAGATGTAGGTGTTGCTGAATTCTTTATATCACACAGAGAATAAAAAAAACTTTAGTCTGGAACAATCAATACGACTTTGAGGTGCAAAGTGCAGGAATTGGCAAAGTTGGTGGTTCTTAGGCTATACTTATACCTATTAGTATTTGGATGTCACTGGGTTGGGAGACATTGATTTCTTTGAACAATCTGATTATTATTTGCAACAGACCGAGATCCAGCCCAAAACGTAGTTCCTGGCGCCCATTTCCTTAGCTGTGTTGTCCTTGGTTTGTGACAACGATAAATGCATTTTTGATCACCCTGGATGCTGGCCTCACCAGCCCCTGGACATGAAAACAGTGAATGGGTTTTAAATCACCTGGACACCACTGTCACACAATCTTTGTTATCCCTTCTTTTGTGATTTTAGAATGCTATCAATTGAGGGAAAAATGTCAGAAAGATATGGATGAGTGATTTTTGTGATGTCTCTTCCCTTTCTAAAATGACCACTTGTGTGGACTCTTGGGGAGTTTCATCGTCTTATCATTCATCTGTAGATTTATTTATTTATCTGATTCTTTATTTTTTATCTGTTTTTATATTTCATTTTATCCATTTATTCATTGATAATATTTGTTATTTATCTCATTGGTTTATAGGCAATGCTACGCTTTGCAATTTTTATGTGTCATTCTGCACTTTGTCACGCCCTACAATTAAACCAGCAAGCATTACTTCTCAAGGGATTAGCTAGTGCAATTGGACATATTGATTTTCCATACCTCATATAGTTTGAAATATCCTTTTTAATCCCAGATTTTGCTGGGGTATACCCATTAGTCCAGTTTGAATGATTTTGCTTCATCATCATCATCAGTCTTATGGCGTCTGTCATTGGACATAGACCTTTCTCAGGATACGCCACACTTCTGTATTGTGGGTGTTGTGGAGCCAGTACTTTCTGAATTTGTCTAACTTGTCTCTCTATCTAATACTCTGTCTGCGTTGGTTGCGCTTGTGATCTCTGGGGATCCACGTTGTGAGTTGCAATGTCTATTGGTTGTCTGCCATTCATTGAACATGGCCAGCCCATTGCCATTTGAGATTTACAATGGATTCTATAATGTCTCTGACTCCTGTTCTCTTCAAGATGTATTGTGCTGTCTTGTGGTCTCTCCCTGTGAGGTTGAACATAATTCTTTAATGTGTATGTTGCATAGTTTACAATTTGCGCATCTGTCTCTTGGTTAGGTTCCATGTTTCAGCTCCATAAGTGACTATTGGGAGGATGCATTGAGTGTACATCCTTCTTTTTAGGATTAATGGGATCTTCTTGTTTTTGAAAGTTGAGCTTCCTCTACCGATGGCTTGCCATCCTAGTTCTTTGCTTGATTTCTTCTTTTGAGGGTCTAATAGAGATTTGCTGTCCTAGGTAGATGTAATGATCTACTTCCTCCTGATCTGTGTCCTCATTTCTGACATGATTGTTGCACATTATCTTTATCTTGCTGAAGTTCATATATAGGCCAACTTTCTTGCTCTCTTCGTTTAGTTCATCTAGCATTAATTGGAGGTAGGTTCTCTACAAAAAAGGCAATGTTGTCTGCAAATCTGAGGTTGCTCAGATATTTGCTGCCTATTCTGACTGCTATACTCTCCCAGTCTAGTCTTTTGAAAATCATCTCGAGGCAGGCTTTGAAGAGTTTGGGTGAGCTGGTATCACCTTGTCTTACCCTTTTTGGGAGCTGAAAGGGCTCTGAGTCTTTATATAGCCTGATATGGTGGAGAATGTTTGTCATGTTTGTGGTGTCTAATTTTTTTGAGTTTGCTTTCTGCTTCGATGTTGATTTGAACCATGTGTTTGTTTTAATGTTTCCTGTGTTGATGTTTTCTATTCTTGTGACATACCCTGTTTTTGAGGACGTACATTTGAATCATTTTATGGCTGTCATAAAAAAATAGAATCGATGGGAGGTATCAAACTAATTTTTTCCTCTAACTTTTTGAGCTTATCAACTGCTATCTTTGCAACTTGTTCTACAGTGTTGGTGAAATTTTGGTAGGTTTCCTGATCAAATTTGGTGATTATCTGCTCCTTTCTTTTTATCATACATTGTGTAATCTGGAAAATTGATGAATGCTACTCTGTCGATATCTGGAGCTCTTGTCAACATGCTGTATTTTAGGCCCCACATATCTATCAGATCCTTCTTGTGTCTGCTAACTAGCAATGAATATTTCTTAACCACTCCATTGTATAGGCTGATCCACTGAACTTCATGGCCAGCCATGGCTGAATTAAGTTGTATAGAAATCTTAGTTCTTGTATGTGATTGATTGTGTGGATGTTGTTCTGTAAATGAATATATAGGGACCCAGATCCTCTTATCTGTGTCGATGAATATTTGCGGTTCTTTAATCATTGATATGTATTAAAACATTATCAGGTAGATCGTAGTTTGATCCATAATTAACCACCACCATTATGCCTTGCTCCAACCCAGATATTACTTGTTAACATAACAACGCAGGCAATTACGATAACACTGTTGATTTTAATTCTTAACATTATTTTCAGATTCAATAGCATCAAAACAAAAATCTTCCTTCTATTTATCTCTGTTGTAAATGATAGATTCTTTACATTTCATATTCCAGCTTGTTTATTTGTCATAACTAATCGTATTCTTTTCTTATCTAGACCTACCTTATTCTGCCTAGAAAGATGGTCATAGTCACTAGTTTGAAGGGGTGAATGATTTTCTAGTAAGGATGTTCCACCTCAATACTCTGGACAGATATTTGTATAACTGCTTTTGATCTGCCAATAATGCTTAGTTAAGATGGCTACCAAGTTAAATATGTCAAATAAAGTTTTTCCTTTGTTTAAAAATATCTCTTCCTTCTTTTTTTAGGAATAATATGCAGTGGCTTCAAATGGTCATCCATCAAAGTTTGTTGCTTGATAGGAATAAGCTGTACAAAATCTCCCTAAAGAATTACTCCCATTCAACCAAAAGCTGGTTGTTTATCAATATCATAGATTTTATCATTTTCACTTAATTTCATTTGAATCCACCTTTCATTTATTTTTAACTATCATTTCTATCCCCACCATGCTGACCTCATCAATTATTACCTACCAAACATTTTAAAATTTGTTTCCTTCCATGGTTATCCAGTGAGAGTTTCAAATTTTCTCTTCAGATTAAAATGAAAATGTTCTGAGAATTATTGCAGCTCCACATCCCCCGTTAGAAGCAGCTACAAGCAGTAGAAGCACTTAGGCCGTATTTTGTCATAGTTCATCATCTGGTAAACTGGATTTACTCATCACTTTACTGAATTGATGGACCATTTTTTGATTGTTTTACTTTTGCCAGTACCAGCGATGACAATTAACATGGCTCTTAATGGAAGAAAGGGCTTTTTCTTTTGTTGACACATAATTGGTTGTTCTTTCCATTCTGGCACAGTGTCTAAAAACAAATTTTGTGTAGCATCCAAATTTTCATCAATTCCAGACAGCCACCAACTTTTGGCACGAATTACAACAGGGGAAACAAAATGTCAACCACACCCAATATTAGACAATAGAATTTGAACGTTTCCATGCAACCAATGAGATGGGTGTTTTTTCATTTCCAGTCACCGTCTATAGGGTATAATGGTCGAAACGTTGTGTTAAAAAAAATGAACCAAAGATAGGGACAAAAGTTCATGAAAAACTTTATATAATTATATTCCCTCAACTAAAAAATTCAGACAGAAAATTATTATTAGTATCCGTGTTGGATGTATAGTCTCCACCATAATTAGATTAGTCTTCACAGTCATCACCCTGGAGGTTTTCTTCAGCTAGAACATCCTCTATTGCGTTATTATTCTTTTGTTTCTTCTGTCTGTTTTTTCAATTGCTTTCCCGTGCTTGTTATTTCTACAAAGAAAAGACACTCATTATTTTTAATGAATTTATCAAACAAGTTTTCAAGACTGTCTCTATCCAGGTTAGTGAACTTCTCCTGTTTCTGAAATTGCTCATATGCAAACAGGGTCATGAGCATGAATTGCTCATATTTGGGGCTGTTCTTCACTATTTGATGTACATGAAGATTAAACATATTGACCACTCTTGCTTTCTGCATAATTTCTTACCACTCACAAAGAACTTTTTTTATAGAATAGAAATAAACTCTTTTTCATATAGAGTTTGACTGTATTGGCTGATCTTGATGTCTTGTCTTGATCTATGGGTTTTTTAGTATCATCTCTGAAATCCCGAAAAGAATTAGAATTGTCATTCTTAGTTGTATATTTGGTGGCATAGTACATGAGACCCTTTGAGTTAAAATTCCTTTCAAATCATAATTTGCAAGAAGAGCAAAAGAGGTAATTAGATTAAAAAGATTAATACATTGATCATATCTTTCCAAAAGTTTTTGACACCAATTTGGTCTGTACTATTCTTCTTCAAAGAACCCATTTCTGAATTCAGTAAAGGGTTTAGGGCAAAATTTCCTGCAGTAATTTTGGGAATCAGAGTTTTTTTTCTGTTTACAAGCTGGTTTTCTTTTGGAGCTTTTCTAGTATGGAATAGGGCTCAATAATGGCTTGTTTTGTGAATATTGTGAAGCTGGACTTGGTCAATGAGTTCAGATAAAAAAAAACTTCAACATCTGTTTCTTGGCATCATCTTTTACACTTCTTCCTTCATCCGTGAGGGAGTCATCATTGTCCATTGGGGATAGATTTCAAAATTGCATCAGAGTCTTTTTCGCTCATAGATAGGTATACACCAAAACCTTCTGGAGATGATCTCCATAGTCCTTGACTGTCTCTACCTGGATACCATTCACTCACATGCATATTAAAAAAGTTTGCGATTTTCTGTCTTTTGTTTCTAGAGAATTAGATTTTAGAGTCCGATTCATGTAGATGCTCACTTCAGTAATACCATTGCAGAAAATACAATATTCCATCACATTGCCATTTAAATGCACATTATCATCATCATCATTATCATAATCATCATCAGTCTTTTATCCTCCATTGTTGGATGCAGACCTTTCCCAAGATTTGCCATACCTCTCTATTGTGGGAATAGCAGAGCCAATATTTTCTGAACCCGTCCAGTTCGTCTTGCCATCTCATATTCTGCAAGCCTCAATTCCACATTTGATCTCTTAAGATCTATCTTATGAGTTGTGATGTCCATCGGTTGTCTTCCATTCTTGCAACATGACCAGCCCTTTGCCATTTGAGTTTTCTAATGGTTTGATGTCTTGGACTCCTGTTTTTCCTCTAAAACACTGTGCTGTCTTGTGATCTCTCCTTGTGAGTTCGAGCATGATTCTCTCAGGTGCATGTTGCATGGTTCTCAGTTTACTGGCCAGTCTCTTGGTTAGGTTCTATGCTTCATCTCCAAAGGTGACTATCGGGAGGATGCATTGGTTGTATACTTTTCATTTTAGGACTAATGAGATCTTCTTGTTCTCAAAGGCTGAGCTTGTTCTACCGGTCATATAATTGTAATAAATCCACCTGGAGGTATCTTTTTGGAAAAGCTCTTATTGAATTTCAGAAAAATAAGCTACTATTCGTGAGTTTGTAATCGCCAAATGCCTCCTGGCTTCTACCTTAGTAGTAGTATCTTGATGATCGTTTATGTAACAAGATATCACAAATGATCTAAATTGCCCAATAATAAAGAATAACTCCTTTGAATCCTCTGTTAGCAGTTATGTATTGTATTTGTTCGCATATAGTTTCCAATTTATTCATAAGCTCTGTCTTATACCCAGGTGTTATCACAAGATTTGATGTGTTAGCTCAAACTTCAGGTACTGTTTTCTTTCTGTTTTCTGGTAATAAATTTACTGCAGTGGCTCTTTGCTTTTCCTGCAATAGTTGTCGATTAAATAAACAATATATGAATCTTGGATGTTTAGCAAATTATCCATCGTACCAGAAAAGAAAATTCATTGAACTGAAGAGAGCATGCTTGCTTTTGTTCTTCTTCCTTTCCATGTAGGATATTACCGAATTCATCAGGCAAACCATCTTCAATGCAGGGTTGTGTGTTATTGATCTATTAGAGGAAGGTCAAATGCCTAGACGGAAAAATAAATACGGTTCTGTTGCTCAAGCCAGTTGGGCAGTTTTGAGACGACTAATTAGGGTTTATTGAGTTTCATTGGTATATCAAGATATCATGATATTTTTCTGTTTTGCTATACATAAAGTCTCCTCAGTGATATTTTAGCTTTTTTAGAATTCTAGAATGAAGGTAATAGACAAATTTTTGTTTAAAAAATGAAAAGCAAATTTTCATAAATTACGAATGTTTTAAACTCTTAACTATTTTGACGCAATGGTTTACAATAGTCAATGATCACCATTTATCGGTACAGAAAAAATGGAGAGGCAAAGGGTGTGATGTTACTGATTATGCATTTCATAGACTAACCTGTGTTGATTTAAGTCCTTACATTTGACTGTACTTAAAATGATTGAATGAAAAATACCGCTGGTTTTCAATTTCTGTGGAATCATATATTTCCAAATTCTAAAATTCACTCGGCATGACAATTTTCATTAAAATCTGAAGGGGTGTGGTTACAAATTTAAGTTTTTTATGATTTGTCAGAGAATGCCTCGAATATCTCCTACCCATCACTTCAAACAAATACTTGGTTGTGTGCTTGAAAGAAAAATAAAGTAGAATTCTTTGCATTGAAAAAATAACCTTTTTTAGTTTAGCTGATGGAAAAAAATCTGTTATCATACGGAATAAATGACCTCTTCAACCAATTAATTGACCTCCGTTTTTAAAGAAAAAAGTGGTTGTCCATTTGAAGGAAAAAATCCTTTTATTTTTTCTAGGCGTTGAATACATTGTTTGAATAATTCAGATTGTTTAATCAATTATTTTCTTCAAGCAAGCTTGCTCTCAAGGGGAAAACAAATTCTTTTTTGTTTTTTTTTTACAACAAGTAATTCTGCTTTATTATTCCACACATATTGCTGACTAATTTTTAAAAGTTGAACTATTTCAACTAATAGCTACCGTGATTGTCCAGTATATAGTCAAGGTTGAGGTGTGAAAATTCTGAAATTTGGGCTGAAGTTACCTTCTTTATGTCTAGCATTTGCAGGTGGTCCCATAATCCCCCTGCTCCCAAATTCTAATTTTTCAAAAGCAAAATAAAAAATGCTTGGAAGTTCTTTGTTTCTCCCCCTTGTCCCTTAAAAGACAAATATTAGGCTATGCCACACACCCTTGCTTTTTTCTGATGGTGGGTATTAAATTCCTTTAAATTCACTGAATTGATTTAAAAATGGGGTTGATTTGGTTTATACTATTCATACAAGTTTCATAATGGAGGAATAACTAGCCCCTTACTTTTTGTCCATGTTTCTGATCTTTGATTTACAATGTAAATATGCCGCTTGACTTAACTCATTATTTGTCTCTGTGGCTGTAATTTACAATGTAAATAGAAAGCTAAAATGAACTTAAAACTCATATGAATCTATTGATAAGTTAATGGTAGGCATTTCATTATTCATTTGATGCCAGAATGTTTTCCCTGGTGAGGATATTTGTTTTACTATTTTGTTTTTTTAATAAGAAACATTTGATTTTCAGCAGTGTGACCAATTTAGATATTTTACATCTAAAATTAGATATTTTTTCGATGTATAGATGTTAGAAATTGTTTGGGATGTGAGATGTCGGTTTAAATGTTTTCAATGAATCATATCCAACCCCTCCCCAAATCTGGATGATTTTGGATATTTTTTGCCTAGATTCCGAATGATTTTTTAAATATTTTTCTTGAACATTTAGATATTTTTTGGATTTTTTTGGCAGTAATTTTGGATGTGAAAATTTTGAATTCTTGCATATAAATATCTTGAAAGAATTGGCCACCTTGTAAGTGTATTATACCCCACCAGAGTTACCACTCTGCTTGTCCAGTATATGGCCAGATTCGAGTTGAAAAAATCTGAATTTTTTCACTGAAGTTATGGAGGTTGTTTGTCTAGTATTTGTAAATGTTCCCATAATTTTCCAAACAGAACTGTTGACAATCTTTTTCCTAATAATGATACAAAGATTATTACAATGAAATTAACTGGTGAGAAGTTTCCAATGTTTTTATCAACACATTTGTAATCAGCACCCTTGAATAATATCATATCAAGTGTAAAGAGAATTCTGCTTGAAAATGCACTGCACTTTTTTTAGAAGGGAATATTTTCATTTTTTGATCCGACTATAAAAATATTTTATGCTCACTAACGTTTAGTTATTTGTTTTTTGGCTCAATGTCAGAAAAAAATATCCTTTTTCATTCAATGATAAAAACTCACAGTGAAATTATGTTAAACTGCTGCATTTGAGCTCTGAGAATTACCTCAATCCTCTCACCAAGAGACTAGGACTGATGGTGAATAGGAAAGTACATACTCTAAAACCAATTAGTACTTTGAGCATCATTTGCGGTTGTGAAAATTTGTAATCATTGTCTCATTATGCATAGATTTATTTTCTGTTGCAAGGGTTAATATCATGAAAATGAGTTATCTTACTATAATTCGCCAAAAGTTCATTTGTCTGTCTGTACATACTCGGCTACCGCAAAAACTGATTTATATAAATCCATGAAATTATCTATGGGTATGGTTTTGATCCCCAAAAAGTGTTTTTAGCTGAGTACTTTTTGAAAAACGTCCCCCATAATATTTTTTTGGGGTGTCTCAATTCAGTAGGAGTCTAATCACATTACTACTCATCAATGGTCAAAATAATTTTTGATGACACTATGAAATTATATTTTTTATTCTTTTTTTCTCAACTCAATCCTCAGAGATAAGAATTCTTAAAGAGGCAAACAATTTTTTCTTTAACCTATCTCATATTCCAATGTTTATTGGTTGTACATGGATACTTTAAATAGTGGTGCCTGACTAGTGCATGTTTGATGTTGTTAGGTTTAGGTATATTTTTCCAAAACACAAAATTTGAGGATCAGAGATATGTTGATTACATGGACGGAAATTAAAAAGGAATGTTCATTTCTCACTTTTACAGAGCGGAATTGAGGGGAAATTTCTTTCTTCTCTTTTTTTCTAGGAGTTGAAATTGGAGAGGGAGTTTTTTTCTTTTTCACTCTTTTCTTTTTCTTCTATTATTAGAGATGATTTTTTTTCACTTCTAGGGGTAAAAATTGAAGAGTAATTTTTTTTACTTTCTTGGGTTGGAATTGGAAAGAATTTTTTTTCTTTATAATGTACCTGATCAAGGGGAAAATCTTTTTTCCATTTCAGCAGTTAGAATTGAGGGATATTTTTTTCATTACTTTCAGGAATCAAATTCCGAAGGAATTTTTTTTTCACTATAGGGAGGGTCAAAATCGTGAGGGAAGATTTCTATTCACTTTTATGGGTCCAAATTCATTTTTTTTCCTCATTTTTTAGGGTCCAAATAAGGCCATTTTTTTTTCCTGCAAGGGTCAAAATGCAAAAAAATTTTTTTACAACTCGAAGAGGTCAAAATCACAGGAAGATTTTTTTCTATTTATTGTGATAAAATCCTAGAGGTTTCTTTTTTACTTTCAGGAGTCAAAATGGGGTGAAAACTTTTTTTCATATTTAGGGATCAAAATTGAGGTGGGGAGATTATTTTTCACTTTTGGGGTTCAAATTGGGTGGCAAATTATTCTACATTTTCCTTTTATGGGTCAAAATGTGGAGGACGACTTTTTTTCACTTGCAGGGTAGGGAGATTTTTTCTACAATTACAAGAGGCGAAATCTGTGGGAAATTTTTTTTCCACTTTTATAGGACGAAAATTGAGTTGTGAGATTTCCTTTCACTTCTAAGGTCAAAATCGAGGGGAATTTTCTTTTAACTTATAGGGGTCAAAATCTATAGTAAGAATTTTTTTCCCCACTTTTAGAGATTGAAATCAAAAGGAATTTTTTTTACTCTTTGGGGTCAAAATGAGGCAGGGGGAGTTTTTTTTTTATTTCTCTGGGTCAAAATGGGGAGGAAGGTTTCATTTTCACTCTTAAAAGGTTTGTTTTTTTTTCTTTTCTGGGGGTCGAAATCATGGAAAAATTTTTTTTCCTACTTTTAGTGGTTGATATCAAAGGGTTTTTGTCATACTTTTAGGAGTCAATTTTTTTTTCTGTTTTGGGGCAAAAAATTGGAGAAAACTTTTATTTTTTTTTCTTTGAGCAGTCAAAGTTGAAAGGAAACTTTTTCTCTCTTTTAGAAAATAAAATTCAGGGGACTATTGCAATCAAAAGGGAACCTTTTCTTTTTCAATATTAGAAGTCCAAATCAAGAGGAAATTTTCAAAATTGTGGGGTGAAATTCTTTTCTCATCTTTAGTGCTCAGTGCACTTACCATTATTCGGCCTTCATTTTATCGGCAGGCTATTGTTATGGTAAGTAGATCATTACATTGAAGCAGCTACCTATTGGTAGCAGGTTCAATTCCTACAGCTGCCCCATTTTCTTCAATCGTTTTATTCTATTTTACGTTGTCTAAATTGGATGATATATTAACCGTGTAACAATGGGAAATCATTTCAGATAAGTTTTTATATGATATAACACAATTTATAATTCATTCTGTCCAACCAAAATGTCCATTTCTTAAATACGTGAAAAATGATATTAATATCATGATAAACACGTATCATTCAGCTGGATAATCTGGTATCCGGCCGGATATAAAGAATTTGCAATGAGAATATCATTATTTCTGGTGTAAGAATAGTGAAAGTGTTCGTACTTATTCTATATCTGACTCCAGTATCTAAATAAAGGAAATCGTACTAAGAAATGAAGTATGAGTTAGACTAGCTATGTGGAGTTTACCACAGGTTATTTTTGAATGTGTAGGAGTGATATGTTACTTGGTGACATTATCTTCATACAACAATTATAGTGGGGGTTGTAGTCAACTGTTTGCTATAGCAAGTAAATACTGCTATAAGAATGTATTGACACATGTTGATTAATTGAATGGCAGTAACTCTAGCACGTTGAAAGAAAAAACAAATTAGGTATGAACAATAAGAAGAATAAATTTAAGTTTAAGATTTGTGCTATAGATTGAGGTATATGTGCTGAGTGAATGAAGAAATGAATGTTTTCTATTGTGGTCAGTGAATCCTTGTTCTTTTATTTACCTTGTAAATAAGCTCGTAGTGTTCGTTAGATTGGGCGTGGGAATCAGTGTGAGTGCAGAATTGTTTGCGGATAGAGAGCTTATTCATGTGCAATTTTTCCTCAAGCGCAAAATGGTTTTCAGTTGTCTAGCTTGGTGTCGGGATTATCTTTGTAGTTGCTGTAAATTTAAAATAGATGTATTATTGAGTGTTGGAATGCTTGGTTGGGAAGTTGTACTGCCAAAAGGTTTACATGGAGTCTGATAGGCTGTTGAATTGGCCTCTGAGGAGATGTCAAAATTTGCTGTCTATATACCTGCTGTATGTGTCAATACATTCTCATACTGCTACTTATTTGCTATAGAAAACAGTTGACTTCAACCCCAACTATAATTGTAGGATGAAAGTAATGTTATTGAATAACACTATACTCCTGAACATTCAGAAATAACTTTTTTAAAACTTTATATTGCTAATGGCTGAGCATTTTAACCCCATTCATGCTTAATTTTTTAGTACAAAAATTGTTGCATAATTTCCTTTATTTAAATATTGGAGCCAGATATAGAATATGCACTGAGACTTTCTCCACCGGAAGGGCTTTTTTGGAATGCAATTTTAGTTTTTTCCCTGATTGGTCTGAAAATGTGATCTTTCATCTCGGTACCATTTTTGATACCAATGAGAAGATTTGCGCAGATCTCCTCAAAATGACAATACTGTTTTTATCATTTAAGTTTTGAATGCTGAGACATTGATATTGGCTTGCTATACTGGTTTCAAATTTATTTATTTTAAAAATTTTCCATGGATGGACATGTGATATCTTTTTATTTTGCCTTTAATGAAATTGAAACTGTAATGTTTAATGAGGCTCGACTGAATTATTTCAGTTCAATTCATGTTTTGCTACCTGATATAGTGGAAAAAAATTTACTAAAAGCTTGACCAAAAATTACTGTGTAATCGAATCATAATTTAAATGAAGGCTTTACATTTTTTCAAATATTTTTTTTTTTTCATCATTAAAAAAAAAAAAGAAAATTTCTGGTCTCTAGTTGCTTGATCTTGATTTGTCTTGCTGTCAATTTTCAATTAACTGAATGCTAATCTGAGTCAAATGGTAATTGTGGAAATAATGTGACAAAAACGGATGACAATTAATAACCCAAGAGTTGATCCGCTGGTATTTTGATGAAAACCACTTGCAGCTATTTTCTTGACAATTCAATTTACAACGTCCGACTGGAAGGCATTTTATATTAATGAAAAAATAACCTAACTAAGTCAATGGTGACTTAGTCTTTTTCAAAGTACTTTTCCTTGGGATCTTCAAAACTTTTCCCAGCATGCTTTACACTTTTTAAAACAGTCTTCAGAGCCCTTTTTCTGAACCACCCTTAGCTGCCTCATTGCATTCCTTATTTTGCCCAAATCTCTTTTGAAAAACCCCAAAGTCACAGGATTAGGGTGTCCCAAAGATAGGGGTGATTTTTTTTTTTTTTCTCTGAAATTATTTGATCTGACCCCTCAAAAAGTTTCATAGTATCATAATGAATTTTAAAGGCTGAATTTTGAAATTTGAGCAATTCTACTAAAATATCAAATATTGAATAATATTTTAATATTTTCCATAAAATCTGCGCACCTTATCAGGATACCAGACAGACTTTGCACAAGCAATTTCCCAATAGAAACCAAATGTATTTTCTTCAATTTGGGGGCTATTTCTGAAGCCTTTAAAAAAAAATACCTTATGCTGACATCTGAAAAACTTCCTAATCCTTTAAGAACAGCAGGGATATCAAATTTCAGGCCGACAGTTTTCAATTTTTTGTCATATTGCTATTATTTAGTTAAAAATAGAGGTAAATGGTAGCAAAACACATCTATATACTTAATTATTTTGCAGACATATCCCATTACTTAAGTAAAGAACTGGTATTTTTATAGTTGTCAAACTCCAAAATCGGAGTTGACTGCAATGTGAAACTAGTCACTGACTTGTGAACCGCATTGTGATACCTGATATTTTTTCAATTTTGCTCAATGACCAGCCATATTTTATAGCTTCTTGAATTAAATTTATCTGCATGATCATTTGTTACGGCTGATGATGGAATAATCTCTTAAGCTGCCTGGTAATCATTCCTTGTTCTCCATATTCCTGGACTTTCTTGTAAAAATGTATTTGGTGGAGCAAGTTTCTCAAATACAATCTCACTTTTCTTGGAAACAAAATCTTTCAGTGTTTTTCCTCATGTTGAATTTAAATTGATCTCTGTTCTTTTTGGTAGATTATTTCCACTAATCCTTTCCTTTGGCCCTCCCCAACTTTCCTGCAACAAATCTTGTTTTGTTTTGGAGTCAATGTCTCTTTCCAAAAAAGATAGAAAAAATAAATCTTCTGATAAATACCACAAATGCTGCCTTTATTCCTCTGCTGTATTTCTACTTATTTTAGTATGGCAATTTGCATGCAATTCTTTTAAAAGCTGAAGATAATTCTTTGGAGCCTTTGCAGGGGCTAGTGATAAAGTCCAGTAGTTGAGATCTACTGTAACAAAGTAACACAAAAGGATTTATTTGCTTGGAATCTTTTACATTCAGTAAGAGAAAAGACAAGAGTCCAAGACATCATGAAATCCATTAGAAAACTCAAATGGCAATGGGCTGGTCATGTTGCAAGAATGGCAGACAACCAATGGACATCACAGCTGACAACATTGATCCCCGGAGATTGCATGCAGAACTGCGGCCAGCAGAATATAAGATGGACAGACAAACTAGACAATTTCAGAAAGTATTGGCTCCACAACATCCGTTATTGAGAGATCTGGCAAATTCTGGGGAAAGTCTATGTCTAACAATGAATGATAAAAGACTGATGATGATGATGAACAAATTTGTCTATCAGATCAGAACATTATTGTGACAGAACAAGGAGAAAGAAAAAAAAAGGTTAAGACACTGTGTCTCTTTTGTTAGGCCTGATTGAACCAGCATGTGGGACAGGGTAGGCCAAAGCAGCCTGTCTATGTTGACTCCTTTTCTCTGACACTTTCGGTTTGTATGTATACCAAGCAGTCTTTTTCTATCTTAACGCTTCCCTCAGTCTTGCACTGTCTCTCCTGTTGTAAGTAGTTTCTGATTTTCTCATTCCACCTTCACATTCAATTTTAATCAATTCTATCTGTTCAAACATCCTTCTTCTCTGTTTAGCTCTTCATTGAGTCACACCCCTTGGTACTTTCCCATCGTCATTGGTCAAATTCATGTGTTATTGCTCTCTCTATTTTCTTCTTTTCTTCTCTTTTTTTTTTCAAAACATTAATATTTCTTTTGACTGTCTCTTACTACGGACACCACAGGATGTCTGGACCATTATCTCTTTTGATATGGTCAAACGGTGCCATCCCTATTCCCTTATCTTGTGAAAATTGTCTACACAGGCGAACATATACTTTTGCACTCCCATCTTGGCGTGCGGATTATAAACACATTCATATTATTGCTCATACATATGTAAAACATACATATGCGCTCACTTACAATCTCTAATATCCGTATCCCCATAAACTTCAAATGTTCACATAATCACCCACACATATGTATACCTTTAGATATGTTACATATTATTGCTTTTTTTTGCTTAGATTCAAGATTTGTATTCCCCATTTTATTTATTGAATATAATTATTGAACAAAAATTAATGAACCTAATTATAAAGTCTATCCTATCTGACTATTTTAGAATATTCTAGTTACAAGAATAATGAAATCTCTTGAGCCATCAAGTGCTTTTTTTAGGGAGATGGAATTGTGATTGAGGCATCCATATTTTCAAGCTATAAATTGCTTTACACATCCAACAAGCCTGATGAAGTGCTCCCAGAGCCTTGATGTACTTTTGTTTTAAATGCTGCTTTACCTAGAAAAATCATCATAAGCTCAATCAACTCTTTATTACCACCTTGGTTGGGATTCTTTTAGTTGAGTTTCACAAAATCAAATTATTTCATTCTTACTCTCCAGTAGCTGTGTTGTACTATATGGCATATATGGTTTTCAAGTAATTGAATGTTCATTTATGGGTTTCTGGAATATAATGCTTTGTTTTCTTTTGGGTCTGCAACGGTTTCCTAGAAGCAGTGACCCGCCATTACCAGGGCTCTAGCCAAAAAAAAAAAAGAAAAGAGAGTGAGAGAAAAGAGGCTAAGAATATAAGTTGAGGGAGATGGGTTTCTTGGCTAACGCTTCAAAGAGGCTTCTTGGCTGAGGCAGGTATGATTTGACTCAATAAAGGAGCATACCTGCTGATTCTCTTAGGATTCCTGTCCTGTTAAATTTTGAGTCAAACGTTCATTGGTATTTGTATATCACTATGAGACTTATTCATTTTTGTCTCCCTCTTTGGGGAACAGCTAATAGAGACCTGACTAGGGTAAAATGCATGAACTTTGTGTCTGTCTTTTCTGCGGTGAAAGTCAAGACTGCCTTCAAGTTCTGATGTAGGATCTGCTCATCCGTGGAAATCTTGCAAAGGACGAGCGAGTCATATGATCAGAACGTAATCTGTCTATCCAGGTGCTTAGACCTATGTCAAGTTAATATCTCAAAATGTCAGACATTAAGTTTTTATCTCACTTACATTCATGTGGCCATGCACAGGATTGCATTCAAGCAACTTATTCACCAGAATTTTGATGCCATCAGCTGATTAGGTGCTCAGCTTGTCACTAGTAATTATCACCCATATTGACCATTCTCATACATTAATAGCCTCACACACATAGGCACTATTGTGAGAACTTCTCAAGAATTCTTATCTATGAAGAAGAAAGGAAAAATTATTAATTCAAAATCTACCAAATACTTATAAAATCTACGGCCTGGTTCATCCACTCATCCAATTATGTAACTGTTGCAATGAAGTTACTTCATTCAAAGACGCATTTTTATATGCTGTATGCCCACTGTGATGTAAAGTGCCTAAAAATATCAATTTAAGGTCTAAATGAAGAGAGCAAGAAAGTTGGCCTACACATGAACTTCAGCTAGACGACGATCATGTGCAACAACCACATTGGAGATAAAAATACTGAAATCAAAATCGAAGACACAGAACTGGAGAAAGTAGATCACTACATCTACCTAGGACAACAGATCTCCATGAGATCCTCAAAAGAAATCAAGCGAAGAATCACACTACGATGACAAGCCTTTGGCAGAAGGGTGTATAACCAATGCATCCTCCCAATAGTCACTTATGGAGCTGAAACATGGAACCTAACCATGAAACAGACCCTCAAATTGAGAACTATGCAGTGTGCACATGAAAGAATTATGCTGGGCCTCACATGGAGAGACCACAATAAAGCACAATACATACAGGAAGAGACAAGAGTCAGGAACATCATAGAATCCATTAAAAATCTCAAATGGCTGTGGGCTGGCCATGTTGCACAAATGGCGGACAACTGATGGACATCACGACTCTTGACATGGATCCCCTGAGATCACATGCACAACTGAGGATGGCAGAATAATAGATGGAGAGACATTTAGACAAATTCAGAAAGTATTGGCTCCCGACGCCCATGATAGAGAAATGTGGCAAATCCTGGGGAAGGTCTATGCCCAACGATGGATGTTGAAAGACTGATGATGATGATTATGAGGATGATGATGACAGGCTTAATATATTTGGAGAAAGTTACTGATAAACCAGCTTTAAAATATGATGTCTACATGCAAAATACAGAATACTGTTTCGTAAAAGTTTCTCAAGAATGATTAGATCTCCTGAATTTTTCCCATTGTCTGTACTGGTTGTATCAAAAAATATTCCTTTTCGCTAAATAATTGATATCGCAAGCACATATTTCATTGAATATATTTTGAGCTATTATTTTGCGACTATCTCAAACTACCTTTTCTTTTTACTTTTTCAACACCTTATAGGTCTGGCATAATTGTACCATTCCAGCAAATTGTAAGCATGGTGCTTGGATCAAATGAATTTTTTATTTGTCTAATTTGCTCTTCTCAATGTTTTTACTTTTAAAAAAGATGTTTTATTAACTCAATGAGAAGTGTTGAATATCATGAAGAGTTTTTTCAAAAGAATCCTATTAATACTCTATTAGAATTCTAGAAGGCAACCAAAACTGTTCTGTTCTTTTAATCATTTTAGATGCTGGAACATCTATTATTCCCTTTAAAGTGCAGTGTCAAAATAGAAAATGTCCTAAAACCATTGGGCATTATAAATCAATGTGGGGTCCATTTATATTTCCTCACCAATGTCCTTGTTTATTTCCAGGTGGACATCCTTCTTTTTTTTAGAAAATGGTGATATTCTGTCTGCTTCTAAACCAAATTTCACCTGGTGTTTATAATTTCTCCATTTTCAGACAAGTTTTATGTTGTTTTCATTTTCAGTTTTGTATCCAGTCAAACTTGTAAATTCTTATTTCAGCAATCGTATCTTGTGGGGCTGTGGACAGTTTTATTTCCAGCCACGTTTCTGAACTCCTTTTTCAGTATTATTATCATCACCCGTTCCTCAGAATCATCCACGTCTATGATATTGTCACTACTTAGGGGAGGAGTGTAGTTTTTCGAACAATCATCTTTCCTGTTGTCCATTTTGTTAACTTCAATAACTTATTCAGAAATTTCAAGTTCATTCTGTGTCATTATATTCCTCACTGGTTTCTTCAATGATAACATTGTGAGGCAATTTTCTCAGCACCGTCTTCTATTTTGTAAGGAAATTCCACTTTGTCAATTGCACATTCAAAGAGTCTGTCTTCTGTTATAACTTTTTCATCCATCTAATAAATTTTAGTTTCAGTTTCATTTCATGCAAAAATTGCTCAGATTTTTCTTTGGTAATCATTTCCTCATATTCCAAGAAAGAATTTTCTTCTATTTTAGTCTCTAAATCCTTGTCTATATCAGACAGACTCAACAGAATTTTAAACAACTGAAGATTACTTACAAATACTACATTGTTGTCATTTCATCGCCTGGCGTGTGTGTGTCCTTTCTCTCCATCAAACCATATGGCTATTGTTCACATTAAACGTAATCGAAGGCCACCCTATCAGAAGTCTATCAACATCTTCCAATCATTATGGCATGACTCAGTACAAAAAATTAGAATATTTACTTTACATATCCGAAACTGTAGCCATCAAAAAATTAGATGGCATCATGATTTAGACCAATTCAAAAGGTATTGACACCATGATGCCTAGGAATGAGAGAACTAGTGAATCTGAAGGAAGGTCTATGTCTAACTACAGATGCTATAAAGCCGATGATGATGATGATGATGACGACGACGACGACGACGACGACGACGACGACGACGACGATGATGACGATGACGACGACGACGACGACGATGACTACTACTACTACTACTACTGTTTGCTAAATCTAATTATGATATCATTGGGAAGATTTGTAGTCAGCATCCCAGTCATGTGAGCTATTGATAGTGATTTTTTCCCTTTACAGACCATTCTATGAATACAACCTTAACTTAAGCTTGCCAAGCTCCAACAACTGTCATCATTCATTTGGTATTATTGAGCAAGGAAATAAGGTCCTTCAATCTGCTGCTATTATTATTTTTTTTTCTTCCCAAGGTATTATTTTGAATTTTTGTTTTGGTATTTCAGATATCGGGTTAGATATTCAGGATGACATGGGGCGGCATGATGTTGGCTACGTAGAAAATGATAAAGTGGAAATCAACAATGGTAATGGCTGCCTCTTCACTTCAAATTTTAATATCAAGAAGGTGAGACCCTTTCTATATTTTTGCTGAAATCTCTTAAAGATACTAAAATCATCATTCGGTGATGAATTTATACATGTTCTGAAAAAAGAAAATTCTGATCATCAGAAATTTGTTATAAATGATTTCACTTTCTTTCAGAAAAATCACACTGTTTTCATAACTAACCTCATGTACAAATACTTACAGATCAATACTTGGAAAGCAGTGCCTGCAATAATTTTCATAACAGTAGGTGTTGGAAACAAAACTTTTGATAAAGCCCAAAGGTATTATTCAGTTCTTCATAGCTGCTACCCTGCAACAGATCAGTTAAAGCACTGTTGCTGAGTTTAGTTTATTAATGTGTTCTGACGTTTATATGTATCTATGTATCCAGACTAGGCCCTATTGTAGAAACTTGAAATTTTGCATACATACTTCCCTTGATGATTCAGGAAAATATTTTTTTTTGTTCATTTGTTTTGGAAATCCCCCCCATGAGTTTTTAGTAAAGGATTCAATTTATTCAATGCTCATGCTAAATTGGTCACTTAGTTTGTGGCTGGCAGCATTTGTGCTTGTTTTTTCTAAATAAGGACTTTTTAGTAATGATGATGACTACAAACCTCACCTAACATTGTGAATATGTTTCCATAGGGGATAACCCTGTCTGATTTTCTTATATTCTTCCTACATAAAGATATCCGAATGTCTATTGGCTAAAAGCAACAGCCAGGTTTTTTAAAAAGTAGTCTGCTTTTTCACTGAACGATTTTCCTGTCAAAAAAAGTTTGGGAAAACCTTAAAAAATCTCATATCTATGGACAAAAAGCAAAAGTTGGGTTTTTAAAAAAGTATTCTGCTTTTCACTGAAACATTGATTTGTCCACCCCACCCAAAAAAGTTATTAATTCATGGGAAACGGAACAATGATGATAGAGAAGAAAGAGAAATGAAGCTGTACAAAGATATATTGTGCTGCAGCTGCTCTTAGAAAAATGGACTTTTTGCAAAATGATATACGTCAACAGGAAATGCTGGGTATATAACAGTTGTATAATGTAATTTCATTGGCTTTGGGTGTGAAGAGTGAATTTTTTTTTTCATTTTCAGCTGCTTTAATGTATGCTTAGTCAGGAAAATTTTTTCTTCAATTCTTTTAGCCATCGGAAAAGTATAATTTTCAAGTCGGTGAAAATTCACCTTTCCTTAAAAAAGCCAATTACTCATTCGGGTTTTTCTGACAGTATTTCTGTGGTATCAAATGTGTTCAATAACATATCAGAAGTTTACATCAGACTGGCCTCAACAGAGGTATTATTCTTAAGATGGCGTCAAAGATGGCTGCTGCATTTACAAAAAAATCTACCTAACATAGGATTTGGATGTTAAGAATGATGTTCTTTTTCATTTCTAAGGACCTTATGGCATGCTTAATCAGGAACAAAATTTTTTCAATTTTTCGAACAACTGGTACGATATAATTTTCGAGATAGTGTGAAAGATGGCCACCGAATTTTTGAAATACCAATTACTCATTCATAATTCATCCTAGACAAGTGTTTCCAATTTTGATTTTGTTGTGACAAGGTGTGTTTGATAAAACATGTGATGTTTACCACAGTCTGATCACTGGAAATTTTTTCATCTATAATTTTCTAGATTGCATCAAAGATGGCTTCAAAATTAGTTGGTTGTATTGATAGTACAAAACCACCTTTCTCCTGAAAAAAATTGCAACAGAAGGCTTCTCAATGTTTTTTTTTGTAGGATCAGGTGCGCTCAGTAACAAACTAAAAGCTTACCATTGTCTGACCCCTAGAAAGGTATAATTTCCAATTGCATCTGGAAAGGCGACTGAAATAGACGACTGCATTTATTAAAAAACTCCTGCCTTATGTTGGAGCTACATGTTAAAAGTGATATTTTAAAGTATGCTTAATCAGGAAAAAATATTCTCCAACTTTTCAAACATCAGCTACTGGCACTAAACATGTGCAAAAATGATGAATTTTCGTTTTGCTTTGTGTTGGCTTCCAAACATTATTTATGCTGGATTTCAATGTTAAAAGAAATAGGTAATCATTCCTATATTGAATGAGCCCTGCTGGACACAAAAATGTAATTGATATTTCTAACCATCATTATCATCAGCAGCAGTCTTTTATCATCTGTCATTTGACATAATCCTTCCCCAAGATTCACCAGATCTCTCAGTCATGGGCATCACTGAGCCAATGCTTCCTGAATTTTCTCTCGCCATCTTATATTTTACTGGCTATGGTTTTGCATGTGATCTTTGGGAATCCATGCTGTGAGTCATGATATCCAGTAGTTGTCTGCTGCTCTTGCTACATTACCAGCCCATTGCCATTTGAGTTTGGATTCTATGATGTCTCCAACTCCTGTTTTTTCCCTAATATACTGTGCTGTCCTGTGATCTCTCCATGTGATGTTGAGCATGATTCTTTCATGTACATGTTTCAGCTTTATGGTGTAACTTCTGGGAAGTCCTCAAACTGATTGCTCGCTTCTTGCATATCCTGCTCAATGTTTTGTCATCTATGTCTTGAAGAGTGGAGTTTTTGGTAGAATTTTTGGGTGTGTTTGACAACCCTGTCTCCGTTTGTTGCTATGTCTCTGTTTTTTTCAAGAATGCTACTTATATGTTTCTGTCCTTTGCTGAGAGCTTCCTTGACAGTTGTTTCGATGATTGCTGTTGTGTACCTTCTTTTGTCTTCTCTTGGTTTCTTTTTGATTGTTTTGTTCAGTTCGCTCTCCTCAATTTTTTTCCCTTGTTGTTGTCTGTGGCTTGAGGTGTCTGCGCTTTTTAATAAGTTTCCTGGTTTTGACTGAGATTTCACTAATGGTTTCTGTGCTCCTTTGTTTTAAATATTGTGGCAGCTTCAATTAGAGAGGTTGTTATTTTATTGTGGAGTTCATTGATATTGATGTTGGTGCCATTAGTAAGAATTTCATATCTGTTTTTCAATTCTAGCTTGAAGGATCAGATGTTAAGCAATTGCCGTTAGGTTTGGAACATTTTTCTGCATTCTTTATTGGTATTTATTCGCATCTTACATCTTACCATTCTGCGGTTGCTTCCCATATTGACTTGATTTAGGACATGAATGTCTTTGATGGTGTTGCTTTTGTCCATTAGTATGTAATTCATTTGATCTTGGATTCATGGTTGGGGCTTTTCCATTTTCCATCGTTTTTTCTTTTTAAGTATTTATTCATGATTTTGAAGTTGCAAAATTTACAAGATCTCCACCTCTCTAGTTCCGTATTTTGTATCCAAAGTCACTAACGCAATGTTCATTTCCTTGTCTCACTTGTGTGTTGGAGTCTCCATTATGACATTGAAGTACTTTTTAGTATCTTGCAGTAGGGAGTTCAAGTCATCAAAGAAGTTGTCTATTTTTTCTTTGGTTGATTGCCAAGTGGAAGCATACACATGGATGATATTCAGTTTGTACCTCTTTAAGATTTGTATGGTGATGCTGACTGTACAGTCTGGAACAGTTTTGAAGCCTACCGTGTTGTCTTTGAGGTCTTTATTGATGAGAAAGCCTACTCCACTTTTACTTTCTCTTTTCTGTAGTTGTAAAAAAGATGTTTGCTTTTCATTTATATTAGTTCTTCTCCTGGTCTTCTCATTTTGCTAATGCTGATAGCATCCCATTAGAAATTTTTGATTCCATTTTCTTGATTGTTTAGGTAAGAGTCTGTTGAGAGTGTTCTGACATTGTAGATGCTAATGTATTATGTTGTTCATTTGGTGAAGATTTTTTTTTTTTTGGATGGTCGCTGTTGGAGCATATAACCCCCACCCAAAGCAGGTGATGAGGCTGGGCCTTTTGGGACTGATGACTCCCTATAAAAACCCTGAACACGCATCGTCAATTACTCTTGGCCCCAACACTTCTAGCCGGTTATGCTTTTGTTGCGCCAGTATTTTGAGCCAGTTACCTTATCTTTTTTACCTTTTCCTAAACTTGTGGCCAGTGTATTTTTTGACCCTAACTAAATATCTATTGTCTTGTCACTTATGTTCCTTGGTGTAAGAATTCGCATGAACTTTATAACCACAATAAATGCAACTACTATTTTTGATGACAACGCATAAGCTACGCTTAGTATTTTGCCCCTTTTAGCTCCTTCTGGCACCTAACCTGAACTAACCTTTTCATAATCTGGCTTGTTCAACTGTATCACTCATTATAACAGACACGACTCCTCAGGCTCCATTTGAGAGATAAACAAAATAACATTAGACCAGTTAAGCCATGTGTCTCCTGAATACTTATTCTATCCTATATCTCATTTTTACGCAGAGGAATAACCTAAACCTAACAGGCCTCTTCTTTTCTCTTCTCTTTACACGATCGATTATTTTAATGATTTCATTATGTGTATTTCATTTCCATTCTTCATTTATGAATTAAATGTATGTCTCATTTTTCACATAAACATACTTGTATGTATTTTTTTTACTCCGATTAATATCTGCTTCCACATTTGTACTTGGCACGCATGTTCTCAATGTATCTCCCTTCCTCCATCAACTTTTTCACTGATGTCCATGTGGGCCCACAAGTCCAGCGGGTACTCCTTCTTCAACTAGAGCTCTATAGAACCTCAATTATACTAACAGTTGACCTTCCGATATGAACAGGTAATACACTTGTTTGGAGGAATAGAGTTTTTGGTAAAATTCTTAGCCATATTTGACGGTCTGGTCCCTGTCCATCATTAATTTTCTGCATCGTTAGATATGGGCTCAAAAACATGTATAGCATTGTTGTCAGCAAGGTTTATCTATATACATCTAACTCCATGATAGAATTGACCAAACACCCACTAACAATAGACTTTGAGCTGTGTAATATTAGTATGAGTGGTTCCTTGGTAAAATTTTAAAGGTAGCTGTATTAGCATCAGCAGTTGATAGAAGAATAAAGACTTGTCGTAAGAGTTAAGTTCATAAGAGAGTTATCAATGCAAAATATTTTTTGAATCAGAAATGCTTTCAATAAGTCTGTCCATCAGAGCTAATTTTGTTAAGAATATAGGCGGTTATTGTTGAAAGGCAGACAAACATTAATTCATACCAGTACTGCTATCACTTTTATAGCTTACTTCATTACCAAAATAATTTTGATATCACTGGTTGCTGTAGTCTTGACATAAACATGCAGGTGTACTTTTCAGACTATTTGTTCTGCATGAACAATTTCCTGTAGCAGAGTCAGACTTGCGACTGTGTTTAATCGATTCCAAGATCTCATCTAGGGCAGGCCTTTCCAAACATTGTACTGTTGGCAATGCTTGTATTGAGAGGCGACAGTTCTTCCAGGAGTGGCATATTCCATGAGGAATGAGCATTGTCTGTGTTGGAGGTTATTTTTCATCTTCCTTTTTCAAGGACTGAAACTTTGCTTTTTTGCAGTATACTCTGCTTGTGAATCCCTCTAAATTTTCAATATCTTGGGGAAACAGAAGAAAGACAATACCAGTAAGCATCGTGACAATTAGATTTTCATCCCTCAAGAATGAGAAATTCTCTATCTATTTACGTTTTGGTATTCCCGAGAACTCCCCCCCCCCGCCCCGAGTTTGCCTCTGTAAATGCACTTAAACCTAGCACAATTTTTGTTTTAGCAGCCTTTAGTGCTTTATAACAATTTTCAATGTTGACGATACAATGTTTTTCTTTCTTTTTCTTGCTATCATATGTAAATTGGATTTATGCAGCGATTCAAATATTCTAAGCAATAGAACACATACGTCTGTTTCAACTGGATGGATCACTAAACAATGACCAGGAGCAGATTTTGCCGCTTTCAAATAATGAAGTACAATCAGAGTGTTCGCCACTTTGTGGTCATGTTTTCTTATTATCACTCAACAATCTTGGTTAGTTTAATAGAACAAGAGTCCTTGTCACGCATATCCTCTTTTCATCATCTTCAAACCTTTCCAATAGAGCATCTTTGAAGAGAATTTTCAATTGTTCTTTAGTATTGCTCTTTGATAGAAGGGTCCTTATGCTAATTCTTTCTACATTCATTGATTTTGTCACATGAAACTTGATAGGATTGATGCCCTTGGCTCTCTTTTCCCTGTGTAAACTTTGTATGTAATCATCAAACACAACTCTGCTCCTATTGACCCCTTGGAGCTTCTTCTCAATCAGTTGACAACATTTTTCAGTGAGTTGTTTAATGTTCTTTATACTTGAATCTAGGGCTGCAACAATTAATCGACAAAAATTGATAATAGAATTAGCCGACGATGAATTTCATAATCGACTATTCATTAGTGACGTCATTGCATTCTGTGGAGCTGGACTTGTTAATGTTAATGTAAAAAATAGAGCTGAAACTTCTTCATCTTCAGTTTATTCCCCTCCTATACTTGCTTTTGATTTTCTCTGCTTTTCAATAACACAACCATCCATCAGCTGGAGAATCCTAACCCCATCTTCCTTTACAATTTTTTCCCTTTTTGTCCTTCCTGTCTTGTATTTTCTACTTATTTGTAGAATTGATTTAAAACCAGCTAAAAGGAAGGGTGGAGAGATTAGACTAAGAGCCAAGATGGCTGCCTCCTCCCCCCCCCTTGATAATCCCTCACTCTGTATTGTGCTGTTGTCTCTCTGTCACTCAACACTTTTTACCACCCAACCATTGCCTCAGTCATCAACAGCTAGCTTAAATCGAATGTTGGCACCCTTTGATCTTACCAAGCCGATGTAGTCTATTGAACTTTGTGAGATCACTGAATTCACAAAAAAACGTTATTTTTTTTCGACATCCTGTCTTTCAACCTTCCAGTTTTAATTCTAAACTGAAAGGTGCTTTTTATTTCTTAGAAATCAGTGGGCTATAAAATGATAAAGGGTCCAAAATTGGGGTTTTTGGGTAACAAAGAAATAGGATGCCCAGTAAAAATACATCCTGAAATTTGTTTCAGTGGACTTTTCCATCTTGGTAGATTTTACAAATATCTCTATGGTTGAAGAATACTTATATTCTTTTTTTGATAAGAATTTATTAAATCAAAGAATACTTACATGATTTTTTATTAATTAGAGTTTTAATTCCAAGGGTTGAAATAAATGCATTTTGGATATTTTTGTTCAATCATATACAAAGATTGTTTTTTCGTGTTTGTAGGAAATACATTGTGATCCATGTTTTAGAAGAGGATCAGATTAATTCAATAAAAGAGTTTGTAATGCGTTATTAAAGTTGAAACAACGGGCCAGTTGCAGTGTGATACCCATATAATACAGACATCAATTATATATATATATATATATATATATATATATATATATATATATATATATATATATGTATTCATTTTGCCTGGTTTTTAATTGACCAAAACTTTTAGAATTTTTTCATGCTTCATATTAGTAGTGGAGATCTAATCAGCAGCAAAGTTTATAGCCTTTTTTAATGAAAGATATTTTGAATGAAGGATTTATTGTTATTGTCTTTATTGTTAACACATGCGTAAAAAAACCTGGAGCTAACTTTATGAGCTGATAGCTTAATAAGAGCCATTAAGTGATTGTGCAATTCATAATCATCTAAAATTGTCAATGACTAATCAACTAATCATTCAAAATAATCAAAAACGTTATTTGTTGCAGGCGTATTTTCATCGTTTTCCAGCAATCAAATTTCTGCCATAACATCAATGACGACTATTCTGTGTGCAGTTCGCTCAGTAATTTCTATTTTTTCACTTCCGCTATTAGCCGTGACCTTTGTCTCATTCATCAAGGTAGATTTGTCTGCTAGAATAAGCCTCGGGCCTTCTGCAGAAAAAAAAAGTGACTTGGGAATTGTGGTAAATTCAAATTCGCCCATGGCTTTGGATAATTGGATTAATTCTCATTGTGCTCTCTGTATGTGATGAAATCGAGTAATCATCATCAGCCTTTAAGTCACCTCCCCCAAGATTCACTAGACTTTCATATTATGGACGCTGTGAGCCAATACTTTCTGAACCCGTTTAGTTTGTCGCGCCATCTTATATTTTGTCGGCCAAAGTTTTACATATAATCTCTGGGGATCCATGTTGTGAGTCGTGATGTCCAACTAGTTCTCTACCATTCTTGCTACTTGGCAAGCCCATTGCTATTTGAATTTTCTGATGGATTCTATGATTTTCTCTGATATACTGGGGTATATTGTGACCTCATGTGATGTTGGGGATGATCAACTCCTGTACACACTGCTCCAATCGGTGACTATAGGGAGGATGCATTAGTTCTATATTTTCTTTTTAGGACGAATAGGATTTTCTTGTTCTTGGAGGTTCAGCTGGCTCTAGAGAAAGCTTCCCAACCTAGAGTGATTCTACGTTTGATTTCTTCTTCTTTTGAGGATATCAGGGAAATATATATCCTAGGTAGTTACACTGGTCTACTTTATCCGATTCTTTGATTTTGATTGTTGTCTCTGTCTTCAACATGTTCATTGTACATGACATTTGTTTCTTTTGAAGTTAGTTTGGAGTCAGACTTTATTGCTCTCTCCATTCAGTTTGTCTTGCATTATTTGAAGGACATGAAAGTTTCCAGGGAAAAGGATTATGTCATCATCAAATCCGAGATTACTGCGGCATTCGGCATCTATTCTGATTCCTTTATTTCCCCTGTGTAGGTTCCGGAGAAATCATCTAAAGACAGGCTGTGAAGAGTATATACTGGCTGAGTTGGTACCACCTAGTCTTTATGTAGCTTGATGAATGAACTGCTGTGTGGGTAGATATGTTGCAAAACATTTTCATGTGCTGGGTCTACGTTTTGTATGATAGCATCAATAACTAAGAGGATTTTTTACTGAGTCCTCAAATACTACAGTGAGTGACATTTTATATTCTGCTGCTTTCCCTTTCAGTTGATTCACTAAATTGAGATAGTTGATGGTTGAGTAGCTTTTTTCTTGTGGAATATAATGTGTAGTTTCCTATGATAACCTTACTAGTGATTACTTTACAAGTTTTTTTGAATAGGTTGATGGTGATGTTATCTGGTCCAAGCGCTTCTCCTTTTTTTATTTGTTTGATGGCTTACTTCATCTTCCACGGAGTAACTTCTAGGAGACATTTGGACTGTTTACTCATGATTTGTATATCTTGTTCATTATTCTGTTTCCCTTGTTAAGGCGAATAGAAGTTTTTGTTGAATTGTTGTTCGTATTTGACAATTCAATCGCTATCCGTTGTTAGATTTTCATTTTCTTTGAGCACACTAGTTATTTGCATTCTTCCTTCACTAAGTTTTGTTAATGATTTTGAATTCCAAACCTTTTTCAAGAATACATTTGATTACTGCTGTTGTGTATCTTCTTTTATCTCCTCTTTGTTTCAGTTTGGATGGTTCTGTTTTGTTCTGTTACTTGGATCTTTTCTCTTGTTGCCGTTAATGCTTTGAGGTTTCTGCATTTTCTTGGCTTCTTCTGAGAGTTTACTCATGGTTTGTTTGTTGTTTAGCTCAAACATATCAGTATCTACAATCAGGGAGCTTGTTATTTTGTTGTTGAGCTCATTGATGTTCTCGTCTGGTTTTGATGAAAGTTCATATCTTTTTTTTTAATTTTAGAAAATGAAGGATTGAGTGAGCTCTTTTTGTATGCTAAGATTTTGCAGTGTAACATCTTCCTGCATTCTTTGTTGGTATCAATTTGAATTTTCCATCTAATCATTCTGTGGTTGCTTTTTACATTTACTTGATTTAGGATTTTAGACTGTTGCTCTTGTCTGCAAAGATGTAGTTTATTTCATTTTGGTTTAGCCACAGAATTCTCGGCCAAATGGATTTCCAGCATGATTAAAAAATGCCTTCTTTTATTTTTTGTACATTTAATCGAAGATGAATTGCTACAGTGTCATACAGCTGGTAATGCTTTAATACTTCCTCCCAAATTCATTAATCATCTAAGATATCTTTGGTGCTGTCGAAAGGTACAGAATTAACGCATCATTATTTTGTGTAACTCTTACAGTACTTTTGGGGTGATGACTTTCCTGTTCTATTCCACAAAATGGTATATTAGATTTGAATACAGATATATCTGCACTATGTTGCGCTCTCTGTCTTAAATGGTCTTCTGTTCTCAATTTGCTCATCTCTGCCATATAGTTGGGTATCAAAAGAGGGTATTTGTAAAGATCATGTGCAAAGAAATACATGATAAGCTCTTCCGCATTAGCCAAATGCCGACTGATTTTAGCTTTTCTAAAAGCTGTAATGAATCTCCTCAGGCTTGTGTGACCTTTGTAATTGTACAGAAATTTACGTAACTTTGACGTACCTCTTGTCCTCATCAGTTCTAAAGCTCATTTGATGTCAGGTTTTGTCTCTGCCCTTTTGAACGCATCTTGACTGTCATTTCTGTTTTGGATAGAGAGCAATATATTATCATTAAATTCTCTGATCACCTGCAGAAAATTTGTCTCTTGCATCCTTATCTCATCCAATTCTCCTTGGAATGACATGATCATTCTTTCACCCTGGGGTAGATGTTGCTGTGATAAACTTCTGATATGTTCTCCCGCACACCTGATACTACAAAAAACCATTGGAAAAACTTGTCTAGAATGAATAATGAAGGAGAAGCGGGCAATTTAATGGATTGGCGGCCATCTTGGGAATTATACTTTTCCAGTATTTAAACTGTGGTAAATTTTTAGCATGTTATTCAGCCTGACTGATGCTACAAATAGTAGTGAGAAACCTTCCGTTGCAATTTGGGGAAGGGGGTTCAAGGTGTTTTTTGTTAATAAATGCAAATCACTGATTTGGCAGTTATCTTGAAAATTAAGCCTTTCCAGTGGTCAGACCGTGGCAAGCCTTTGATGTTATTAAACACTTTTGACACTAGAAAACAATGTTGGGAAAACTTGTCTAGGATGAATAATGAACAAATCATAGGTATTTTAAGGATTCGGTGGCCACCTTTAATGCCATCTTGTACCTTTTCAGGGACTTGAAATTGTTTAAAAATAATTTTGGCACTGTCTATCCCTCATGACTATAAAACTGAATTGGCGTTTTTTGATATTATAGAGGTTTGATTACATTCTACACAGCAATGTATCTAGTTAATTTTTTTCTATATTAATAACTACTTTGTTCAGCATGTTGCACAATTAAATAAAACATCAATAGATACTTCTTTTATGTGATGCAAGGTGTACAGATGTGATATTTCAAAAACTGAATGATTAAGTAACAGGAACAGCAGAGAAATGATTTTCAATAATTAGTAATATGTTTTTATTTACTTCTCATAAGTAGTATAATTATTAATTACTACATTATTTTAGGTAACTAACCTTTTGTGCACCCATTAATTTTCTTTGTTTGCTATTTGCAAAATGTACGTGTGCATGTACACGATGCACAGCTAATAGGGAGCTCTGATATCCCGCGAATCTATTTTCCTCATCTCCTTCTTTGATTATTATTGATTTTTTAACATTTCTTTCATCCTAATTTCAATTGTTTTTCATCACAACTCTTGGACCATTATTCTACAACTATTACTGATTATAGCCAATCAAAAATAAAGAATTGATCTCCAGTGAGACTTGGGGGATTCTTTTTTTTTTTCTATTGAATGACTGCAGCCGAAAAACTCTAAGGCATAATCGGTATGGCATATATTGTATTGAGGTTTTGTTTGGAAAAGGGATGCGAGTTCGAGTCACACTGGAGGCTTGCTTTGTATTTTTGAACTGTATTGCTTACTAACAGCTGCAGAATGGTGGTCTGAGTTATGATAAAGAGAAACTGAAATGAAGATGAAGGAAATTCTCCTCAAAAAATTAATGATAAATGACAATACTTCATATAAAAATATGAAATCTCTCTGTAATGAACAGTGTCTTTTTCTCTTTATTTTTCTGTCCATGCCTCTCATTAGAACACTCATATACTTCACAGAGGGCATGGGAAATACACTTTGATCCTAGGCAGAGTGCACAGATACTCTGATCTTAGGCAGAAATATTGATCCATGCATAAATAATCTCGTATTTCTATGGGTACAATGCTGGTGAATATTTACTACGAGGTAACATTATCAGCCTTTGTTTGGTCTTCAGTGTTTAGCAAATTTTATCTTTGAAAGTTATAGTTTTATTGTTTTTCTCTCTTTGATTTTTAATTTTTATCTCATATTTGAGGACATATAATGACTAGAGCAAAAGTTAATGAGGAACGACAATCTATCAGTATTTCATTAGAAAATGAATGTGAACCCAGGCCATAAGTTGGTTCCTACAACAGTCTGATGGGAAGAAAAAAAAATATTTCAGTATCAACATGAAAAAATATATAAAATTTCAAGAGAAATTTCTATCAGACCCTGCAAATTTTATCAATATTTATCCATGACCTCGCTTTGCTGAGGCTTATTTAAATTTAAATCACTAGAGCAGCAATGCCAACACCATAGACATGTGGTAGACATGATGATTATATGTGTGGTAGACATAATATATATATATGTATATATATATATATATATATATATATATATATATATATATATATATATATATATATATATTATTGTGTCATCCACAGACAGCTGTTTTGATGTATTATATCTCCAGTGTGGCTATAGACTTTATTCCATCCAGTACCGCGAGGCAGAATTGAAACCCTCTTTAGTGTGACAATAGACTTCATCCCATCCAGTACCGCGAAGCAGAATTGAAACCCTCACATAGGACCCGGAGGCCAATCTCCTACCTCTGGACTACGAAATTCAGTAAGGCTGAATTTAAGCAATGTATTCATTTACGCAGGAACTTCTCATCTACCAGAGTGCTCTATTCCTATGGAATATATATATATATATATATATATATATATATATATATATATATTGTTATTTGTTAGATTAATTATATCCAAAAGGTGTTTTTATCGACAAAGAAGAAAAATAGATGAATACCTATCTACCCTATCAGTTTTCCTCAATGTCTAGAAGAATTTTCACCACATATATATATATATATATATATATATATATATATATGATTTGTGGTTAATCAGTTACCTATATTTCAGGCTGTGATGATTCGTTTTAGGCAAAGTTCAAAGGGTTTGGAATGCATTCAGTTTCCATAAGTGATCTCAGTATATCCAAAATTTTGAATCTAATTTTCTCATCACAACTCTCAGATTGTCATTCTATGGTCATTAGCAAGAAGTGGGAATCAAAAATAGATTTTGGCAGAGAGTTATTGTCAGTTCCTGATCCTCATTACTTACTGCCAATCAAAAAATGAAGGTCTGGAAACCAAAAAAAAAAAAACTGGTTGGAAAATTAATCCTAATTGGAATGGATATTATTTGGAATTTGTTGATAGAGCAGTCAATTATTAATGAGTTTTTAGTAGTATTTCTGAAATTTTATTTCTGTCGCTTTTTTTTGTTTTGTGGGGACTTCTTTTGTTGGGAAACAAAGTGTGTGGTGGATGGTTAAGAGACAAGGGATTTGGATCCTCATGTTTTGATGTTGGCGTCGGCCCTGTAGATGTGTAGGAGGGAAGCATGATGTATGAAGAGAATGCACTCCAAGTATGAATTTGGATGTGGAGATGAAACAAAGGGAACAACTACATGTATTTTGGTTAGACAAAAGATGTACTTTAATACAAGGACATATGACGAAAGGAGAAGGAAGATGACGTACATGTAAGGATAACATAAATCTGATCGATTGTGTAAAGAGATGAGAAGAGAAGAGATAGTGAAAGGTGGGAGCTTTCTTATTGTTGATAGTTCTGGTATCGAAGTTAGAATAGAGTTGGGTGAATGCTTGGATTTCCGTATGACTTTGATCTCTCCAAGGTCATACATGGAATCTGGGTTCAGTGTGCGAGCCATACTGCTAAATAGTATGCGTTAACTTGAGGACTATTCTCTGACGCCAATAGACTCTCAACGGACAGACCATGAAAGGCAGAAAACATGGAGTTTTATCCATGTGTCCCGCAGTAAAAAAATTCAGGAAAGACTATCGCAACTATCGGATAGTAAAAAGCCTTGCCATATCCTTCATGAAAGTGAAACGGGTATATGCGTTTGTAGCACATGGTGAAGACACAGTGGCATAGCTGCATAGCTGTGAGTATGGGTAATGCCTCGACATAGGTGAAGTGAAATGGACAAAGTTTGTACAGAGATAGATCACGGTCGTAAAATGGTTAAGATTGCATCGTCCGGGAGGTCGGTGAAATGGTAACGATCTTAGGGAGAAGGGAAGAGAGAGAGAGAGAGAGAGTGGTTGGCAACAAGTGCTGGGGCTAGAAGTATGACCAGCTGGAAGCGCTGATACCAATCAACATTGGACCATGTGCATCCACAGCTTTTATAGTGATCGTTGTAAGAAGTGACCTTTTTGATATCTGGCTAAAAGAAGAATTTCGTATTTAATTCTTATCTAAAAGTATAGGGGGTGCTACAATCGCAACTCTCAGATTGTCTTTCAATGGTTGATGGTAAATAGTAAAAATGACGACCTGGCAGTTGTAATAAAAAAAAAACAGGAATACAATCAAAGAAATACTATTTAAAAATCAATTATTGACAATGCTTGATAGGATAAATTCAAAATAATATTACATGTGTGTTTATTCATTTGTTCATAATGTTGATAATTTTCCTTAAATTTGATAATTCTTAAAGCAGATTACATTTTCATTCAATATTTAAAGAATGTGGAGGTTATAATGAAGGGCTTAAATACAGGCGAGTGGAAGATAGAAGATGTGCCTCAAGTCTTGATATACATTCCCTAGTATTGCAGAGACCAAGCATGTCTATATTTGCTTGGAAAGAAATCAATGATTTTAAGTGACACGTTTGTCATCTTTTACTGTATAGATATTAAAAGCTTTTACTTAGTCTGACACAAGGCCACAAATTGCTAGCTGTTTTCTTTAGGCAATCACCCATCTAAGTATTGATCAGATTCACACTAAAATAAAAACTGGACCTTTCAGTATACTCTGACTATGAGCCTCAACTTGGTCGAGCATAAGTATGAGATAAATAATGAACATTTAAATAATTACAGTAGTAATGGTTGGTGAAGGTAGACCACTACATGTACTTTGGACAACGAATCTCCATGAAACCCTCAAAAGAGGAGGAAATCAAGTGAAGAATCACTTTGGGATGGTAGGCCTTTGGCATAGCTCAACTTTCAAGAACCATATGATCCCAATAATCCTAAAAAGAAGAGTATACAACCAATGCATTCTCCCGATAGTCACTTATGGAGCTGAAACATGGAACCTAACCAAGAGACAGGCCTGCAAACTTAGAAGTATGTAACGTGTACATGAGAAAATCATGCTCAACCTTACATGGAGAGATCACAAGACAGCACAGTATATAAGGAAGAAAACTGGTTTTCATGACATCATAGAAACTATTAGGAAATTTAAATGATAATAGGCATGCCATGTTGTAAGAATGAAAGGCAACTGATGGACATCACGTCTCACAACATGGATCCCCAGAGATCACATAAGAAACCGGGGCCGACAGAACACAAGATGGAGAGATGAACTTGACAGATCCAGGAAATACTGGCTCCGCGATGCCCATGATAGGGAATTGTGGGGAAGGTCTATGTCCAACGACAGATGTGAAAAGACTGATGATGATAATGATGAGTAGTAATGGTGTGTAAGACTAGTTTGCTGACCCCTATGCGATTGAAAAGTACCCTTCTTTTCATTATTTAGATAAATAATAGCATTAGAAACCGTCATCCAGATTTTTCAACGTATAATTCACTTTTCAAGTCAGTCTGGCTGGCTTGCTTGGTTCACATGTACAGCCCTTACAAATAGAGCTAGAAGACTTGAAAATTTCAACATTTACTTTTATGTCTGAAAGACTACTTTATTCCCTCTTCCCAAAGAGGTTCTTAGTGGGGTGAGGGGTTTATTTGCAATGCAAATATAAACTTGTTTGTGTTCAGTAGTATTCACCCTTGTTTTTTGAAAATTCAGACATTTTGTGATCACTGTCCAGCAAAAGTTTAGATATGAAAATCATTCATTGATCACCTATTTAGCAATTTTCCAGCTCAAACTGTGAACCGTGCAATGTGTACCTGAGAGGAAATGCTGTTGATGAATTGATCACCCCTGACATCGCATGCTGCCAAAAGATGTAGGTCATCTGATGGTTTCTATTGAAATTTGAAAGACCCATTCAAACGGAGTTCAACCCAGTAAAATGTTGTCTCTTTGCAATTTACATGAGTTTTTAAAATTTTTTTGTTACCTCTTTATAGAAGAAATCCTTTTTGCAGTTGTCTGTATTTTATCCTTTACATGAGTAAAATTAATTTTCTCTTCTACTCCTTACCCTAATGTCAAACCCCTTATTTTTATTTTTAAGGCAAACTGAGTAAAATGGCTGAAACATCAGGAGTAGTAGCAGTAGTAGTTATATTACTAACAGATAGCTAAGACACATATACACAAAGCAGAACATGCTTAGCTCCAGCCAGTTTGGGGTTTGTCTGTTTGCATTGCCTCCTTCCTCTCTTCCTGTTTGTTTCATGACAGACAGACAGACTGACATACTGCAAATTACCATCATTATCTTATCGTCTATCCTTGGACATAAATCTTCCCCAGGATTCACCAGACCTCTCTATTGTGGGCATCTCAGAGTCAATACTTACTAAATTTGTTTAGTTCATATCGCCATCTTATATTCTGCCGGCCATGGTTTTGCATGTGATCTCTGGGGATCAACATTTTGAGTCATGATGTCCATTGTTTGTCTTACATTCTTGCCACATAACCAGCTCATTGCTATTTGTGTTTTTTAGTGGATTCTTCTATGTCTCCGGATCCTGTTTTCCCTTAATATAAAATATCAGTTGTTTAAATATTCAATATTTTGTATTCAATGGAATGACATTCAGCATCAAATATGACCATTCTTTCCCCTTGTAAAATCCCTTGATACTTGATAGATGGAAAAATAAATTAATAATTCATAAATTTATGTCGCAGAAGATTTAAATAACTCATTGTGATTATCATATTACCGTTTTTAATCATCCACAACCGTGTTTCTGGAAATAATTAGATTTCTTTATCCTTGAATCATCAAGTTCGGAAGAATTTCATGCATGTACATATTTCCATCATTTGAAATTGAATTTTATTAAGAACAAATGTAAAAAAAATCAAACTTGAAGAAATAATTAAACAATCGATTAACATTTGTTTTAGGGAAAAACCAAGAAGAAACATTCATTAAGAATACAAGTTCTGTTTTTGTTGATTGCTCAGATCTTTCAGAAGGTTTATAAAATATTAAGCATCTGTTCTGACTACTGGGAATCAACACTTATAAAAAAAAGCTGTTGAATTTTTTGTTCATTTTTTCACTAATTGAAAGAATATTTTTGACATGATTCAGATACAAACCTTTTTGAGTTTTCATTACTGTTATGCGTCCTTCATATGAAGTTTGAATATAATTTCAAGTTTGATTACGCTTTTGATCATCATTTTTTAAATAGGTGGGAAAGAGCTTTTTATCTTCCTCTCGTCAATTAGCTACCAACATCCATAATTGATGTTTTGCCAGTAAACTTTAAATACTGAATTAAAACAGCCCAATAATGCTATCATTTATGAAATTTCCCTTTTTAGACAAATATTTGAACTTTTTTTCTTCCTAGCAGAAACAAAAAAAACTTAAGAACTAGTTTTTTATAATTCTAATTACTCTTATAAATTAAGATGTCAACATTCTTTAAAAGTGGCCTTAGATGCCTGCATGATAGACTTGTTGAAAGAAAAGAAAAATTTCTGCACCTCTTTATTTGCTGGTTTCAGAAATCTTTCTAAAAAAACACATCTTATCTGTGATAGTGATAATAAGAATAGTTATTTTTATGAATGCAACTATCAAACTCACACATCTATGTTCTACTGCGGAAACTGATCCCATGGGTATCTGTTTTTACTTCTGAAACATATAACCCTTTTAGTCTCTTAAGCCCCACTTTGATGTTTTTTCTTTGTATTCTGCATCACTACATAGCACTGGGTTTAGATTCTTTATTCTCTGGAAATTTTCTTGTCTGGTTGTTGATCAGTACTGAGGAACCATCATCTCAAAAATCCATTACCTATCCCTTTAAAGTTGGACTTTGAAATACTTTTGAGCTCAATATTTCTGCTTGGGGTGTATTGCATTCCTAATTGTTCAGTCTTTTACTGGAGTAGATCAAAACAGGTTGGGAGAATTGACCCAAGTTCAGTGAAAAAGCATTTTATTCATCTATTCAGTTTGCTAGTCATAGCAACAGAGAAATATAATGTTTCTATAATTTGACATTCATTACATCGACTGCAAAAAGTATTTTCAATGTATGAATAGAGTTGTAGATAAACCTTTTGTGAGAGACAGCAATTTCAATTCATGAACAGATGCAAGATCATGATTGACACCCCCTCCCCAAACAATCACTTTTTGGCTCGAATGCTTCATTCATCTGTGAGTACGTCAATGGGTCCACAGCCCAATGATGAAAAAAAGCATCTATTTCACAAAACAAATCTATTTTTCTACGTAATCTTCTCCCTTGTCAATGTACATAACCCAACGCCTCTCCATCGATCAAATAGATTGAAAACTATACATTGAAAAGTTAAGAACAAAATTGAGCTCATAGCATAGTCAGGCAACGGAATTATTGATCCACTCATGTATACACCTACTCACACACACACACATACACATGCACATATATATGTATATATTTTGTTTATGTATACTATAAATGGAATGGAATTTTATTCTCCATTATCATATACTTATATTTCCTTTGAAATCTCATAAGAATTGTACATGTGTCATCCTTGCTACTCAAATGTCATCATCATCAGCCTTTGAATATCAGTCATTAGACAGACCTTATTATCATGGGCATTGTCGAGCCAATACTTCCTGAACTTCTCTATTTAGTCACATCATCTTATATTTTGACAGCCAAGTTTTTGCATGTGATCTCTGGGGATCAACATTGTAAGATATGATGTCCAGCTCTTGTCTTCCATTCCCATTACATGACCAGCCCATTGCCATTTAAGTTTTCTAATGGTTTCTATGATATCTTGGACTTCTGATTTTCCTCTAATATACTGTGCTGTCTTGTCATCTCATCATGTTTGGTTGAGCATGATTCTCTAATGTGTAAATTGCATGGTTCTCCGTTTGAGGATCAATCTTTTGCTTAAGTTCCATGTTTTAGCTCCATAGTTGGCTATCAGTAAGATGCATTGGTTATATACACTTCATTTCAGGACTAATGGGATTTTCTTGTCCTTAAAAGTTGTGCTTGCTCTACCTATTGTAATTCTTCATTGTATTTGTCATAACATTTGTTTTACTGAAGCTCATGTGGACACCAACTTTCTTACTATTTTTTTTTTATTTAGTTCATCTAGCATTAGTTGGAGGTCATGAAGGTTGTCAGCGAGAAGGATGATGTTGTAAAGCAAATCAGAGGTTGCTTAGGCATTCATCGTCTATTCTGATTCCTATATTTTCCAACCTAGGTTTCGGAAAAATTGTTTGTTAGATGACTTGCTTTACCTCCCATGGAGTAACTTCTGGGAAATCATTGAACTGGTTTCTTGTGACTCGTATATCTTGTTCATTTCTCTGTGTTTCTCATTTTCATTCGTTGAGGTTTTTGTAGACTTCTTCAACATGTTCGGCTATCCAGTCCCTGTCCATTGTTAGATTTTCATTGCTTTCGAACCCACTGGTTATTCATTTTCTCCCTTTATTGAGAGTTATGTCAATGATTTTGAAACCATTACCTTTTTCTAGAATGCTTTTGATGACTGCTGTCATGTATCTTCTCCGTTCTTTTGGATGGTTTTATTCAGTCCAGTTTCTCCGTGAGATTTTAGATTTCTTCTTACTTTTACTGATTGTTTGTTTGCTCTTTGGTTTTAGTGTGTTGGCAACTTCTATTAGAAAAGTTTTCATTTTGGTGTTGAACTTGTTGATGTCGATGTCATTCATTTCTGGTTCCCTGAGAAGTACTTATCTGTTTATGAGTTTGAGCTTGAGTGGTCAGATGAGTTCTTTTTGTATGTTTAGTGGTGCGGAATATCTTCTTATATTTTTTGTTGGTGTTTATTTGGATTTTACATCTTACCAGTCAGAGTTTGTTTTCTGTATTCACTTAATGTAGGACCTGGATATCTTTGATAGTGTTTTTCTTGTCTGCTAGGATGTAATTGAATCCACTCTTGGTTTCATGGTTGGATCACCTCAAAGTTCATTTTCTTTTGGGTTTCTTTTTGAAGAAGATGTTCATGGTTTTGAATCTACACTGTTGCAAAATTTATAAGACATTCATCTCTTATGTTCGGTATCTTTCTTGTATCCAAACTTGTGGTCTCTCCATGTGAGGCCCAGCATAATTCTTTTGTGTGCACATTGCATAGTTCTCAATTTGTGGGTCTGTCTCTTGGTTAGGTTCCATGTTTCAGCTCCATAAGTGACTATTGGGAGGATGCATTGGTTATACACCCTTCTTTTTAGGATAAATGGGATCTTCTTGTCTTCGAAGGTTGAGCTAGCTCTGCGAAAGGCTTGCCATCCTACTATGATTGTTTGCTCGAGGGTCTCATGGAGATTCGTTGTCCTTGGTAGATGTAGTGATCTACTTTCTCCAGTTCTGTGTCCTCGATTTTGATCTTAGTGTTTTTATCCCCAATGTGGTTGTTGCACATGATCTTTGTCTTGCTAAAGTTCATGTGTGGCCGACTTTCATGCTCTTTTCATTTAGTTCATCTATCATTAGTTGGAAGTTGTGGAGGTTCTCTGCGTACCCAAACTCAAATGTGAGGATTTGATGAAAATTTCCCTGTAATTTGTTTAAAATTGATTAAGTTAAAATTGGACTGCTTTTAAAAGAGCTCAGTTGAATTGAAGTCATTCCAATTGAATAACACTGGTTTAATGATTGAACTAGAATACCTAGATAAATCTTGTGTGTTTTCATAGTTATTTTAACTTGATTTGCTCTTCCCTTGGTTCAAGCTGAAAATTTTATATATTCCTCACCAGATTCTTGATGTCCTTAACATGGAAAGTAAAGAACCCAAATCTGGATAAAATCTTCTCCAATCATTTTGAATGTATTTAGCAACTGATTGATACATTCTATTGAGAGAAGAATTTTGTTTGAAGGTTGCCTCATGTATCTTGTTATCTAAACATATAAATGTGATATTGCTGAAATGAAAAAATTCAATCATAAAACACTGAATGTCTACACTTACAGATTTTGTTCACAAATATTGAAAGACTGGATGAATAGCCAAATGCTTTTGTTTACACTATCTACAGACCTATGTTCAATAACAAAGAAACAAGAATGATGAATAAAAAGTGAAATAAATTAAAAACTGAACTCAGTTAAACAACAAACTTAAAATAACATCAAATTAAACAAACAATAAACTTGTATACACAAATTTATTTTGAGGAGCATATTTGACAAGACCTCCTGCAAAGATCTATCAAGATTATGCTGAAAAGCTTACATAAAATGGTGGATAACACCAGTGCCTGCGTTAAATTTAAACACAGCAGGCAAAGTCTACCTTTGTATGCTCTAAAGTAAAGCTAGTTTAACTTCAATCAATCAATAAATAATGAAATTACCAATTTCCATTTGCAAGTTCCTTTCCACCTACTCTGTAAATGTACAGGTATTTTTATTTTTTTTACTTTTCAAAGTTTCCTGAATAACTGAATTTACCTTTCCCCTTTTCAATTCTTTTGATATATTAACAACAAGCTGCTGTGCTGTATTCTACAGTGACTGAGTAATAATGCACATTATCTCATTATAATTCACCAAAACTTTGTTTGTACGTACTAGCCTACCTGAAAAACTACTTGATACAAATCCATAAAATTTTCTATGGGTACTGATTTGATCCTCAGGAAGAGTTTTTAGCTGATTAGTTTTTGAGAATCACCCCATAAAATATGTTTTCAGTTGATTTCAAATCAGGAGGAATCTATTCATATGATTATTCATCAATGGTAAAAATACTTTTTGATGATGTAATAGGAGATTGTTTTTTATCATCTTTTTTCAACTCTATCCTCGGAGATTTAAATGTGATGATATGTGTTCTTTATTCAGGAAGAAGCAAAAAATGTTATTTCAACATAACTCATATCGCAATGTTCATTTTGTTGTCATGGATACCTTGAATAGTGCTGTTTTGGGGAAATTTTTTTAAAATTTCTTTTTAGGGGTCAAAATCAGAGGGGGAGATTCTTTTCTATTTCTTTTTTTTTTTGTGTGTGGGATGGTTGGAGTCCAAGGATATTTGGCTTTACTTCAAGGGGGCATTATCAAGGGGAAATATTTTTCCACTTTTTAGGGCTAAAATCAAAGGTTATCAAAATCCCAATTTTTTTTACTGAACATTTCAACAATAGTCCCCTTTTTCTTCACAAGAAATCAAGCAAACAATCACACTAGGATGGCAAGCCTTTGGCAAAGTAAGCTAAACCTTCAAAAACAAGACAATCCTAATTATCCTAAAAAGAAGAGTTTACGACCAATGCATCCTCCCGATAGTTACTTATGGAGCTGGAATATGGAACCTAACCTAGAGACAGTCTGCAAACTGAGAAGCATGCAACGTGCGCATGAGAAAATCATGCTCAACCTTCCATGGAGAGATCACAAAACAGCACAATATATCAGAAAGAAAATGGTTTCCGAGACAGCATAGAATCCATTAGAAAACTCAAATGGCAATGGGCTGGTCATATTGTGAGACTGACAGGCAACCAATGGACATCACGACTCACAACATGGATCCCCAGAGACCACATGCAAAACTGAGGTCGACAAAATACAAAATGGAGAAATGAACTTGACAAGTTCGGAAAACACTGGCTCCGCGACGCCCATTATAGAGAAATGTGGCGGATCCTGGGGAAGTTCTATGTCAAACAATTGATGTTAAAATACTGATGATGATGTTGATGATGACCCTCATTCTCCTCAACATCAAGTCCTGTTTAACATTATACCTCTCCTTTAAAACTTTCCATTATTTTTTTAACAATGGATCACTCTTTTCTTTACATCAGCTCTGCCTCCTTTCAGGGATCAACTTTACTTTTTTACCCTTGTATTAAAACATGTATTTTGATCAATGAAACTAAATTTTCTTTAACAAAGCAGGATTTTAGTTTATACTATGGTTTTGTATGTTTCAAATTCAGATCATTAAATTGATCCTTATTGGACTTTTCAGAAAAAAAAAATTGATTGACTTAAATTCTTCAAGGATTTATCTTTTTATATTGTTAGAATCATTGGGTTCTGCTTGCTATTTATTGAGATGTCATAAGAATTTTATTTGCGCAAACAGAAATTTCAAAATAGCTACATTTCTGTATAATGAAAGAGATAAATTTTTATATAAGATTTCTAGTGGTTAAATTTTGAAATGAAATAAAAATTTGCTAAACTACCAAAGGCAGACATTGTAACATGCTCAAATTCCTAACTCTGCAAATGTGAGATGATTGATTGTTGTGAAGACATAATTTATGCTCCATTATGTCTGTGGAGCATGGACTAGACATTGTTATGCATATTATATATACTGAGACCGAAAGGTATGAGAGAGTTATAAAATAGTCACTTAGGTGTGATTCTGAGCTGAATTGTACAGAATATGTACTGTGAAGTGTGAAAACCTAGATACTAGTTGACTGTTTAATGCACTTTCATAGAGAAATAAGGCACACAGATCTCACTAAAACTGTGACTGTCATCTTATTTTCAAAATATAAGCCATAGAAAACAAAATTTACAAAATAGTACAGTAGATTGGTTTATATTTCAACCAAAATTGTTTAAAACGTAAAAGTGTGCAAAACATAGCACATTGTTAGATTCCTTGATACTCGTTTGTCTTGATTTCAAAATGGCTGTCGTTAGAATACAAAATTTGCAAGATAGATTTATTAAAATTACCACTAGGATTGTTTGAAGTATGTAAAATGTATGAAAACTCGTGTACTGGGAAATTTTTCAATGCAGTTCCATCTAAAATCAGGACAGGCAATCTCAAAATGGCCACGATAAAAAAAATTGTCTATATAAAACAGGAGATTAGTTGACATTTTAACCAGTATTGTTCAAAATGGGAAAAAAGTGTGAAATTTTGTGAACTGGTTGACTTCTCAATGCTTTTTCATATAAATATTGGACAAAAATGATTTTACAAAAATTCCAGCTGCCACCTTGATCTAAAAATGGCCACTATGAAAAGAAAAAACATAGTTTGCAATATAGATTAGTTGAAATTTCTCTAGGCTTTGTCTGAAATGCAGAAAAAGTGTGAAAAACTGTTTACTGGTAGATTTTTCAATGCTCTTTCATATAAAAACTGGACATACTATCTGACTAAAATCACGGCCATCATCTCAATTTCAAAATGGTAGCTTTAAAAGAAAAAAAAAAAATCAAGATATAACAAAGTGTATTCAAATTTCAGCCAAAAGTGATCAAAATGAGAGGAAAGTATAAAAACACGTATATTGGTAGGTTTTAAATGCTCATCCATGTATAAAAAGAACATTGTTGTTCTGACCACCAACTGTAGCCATCATCTTTATTTCAAAATGTCGATCATGAAAAAAAAACTTGCAATATTGATTAACTGAAATTTAAATCTGATGAAATGTGAAAAAGTAATTTTTTCAAGGTCTTTTATGTAAAAGCAGGATACGCCTAATTCAATCAAAGCTTCTATTGCGATCTTCCTTTAAAATACATGACATAAAAAGCAAAATTTGCATCAGTCCACCCGACATCCAGGCATAGATTATCTGATACAATCATTTATATCCATGGATAATCTGATGCAAGTTTATGATGATAAATACGGAAATCAAGGAAATAAATGAAATTGATCACTCTATTTTATTTGACTTGACCAAATTATGATAATTTATATGCATGATATACTATATTGCTCACTATTCACTTGGGCTATGTGTGGAGCTTTTGACATTAATGCAGCTGCTTGATCTTCTTTCCTGCCTTGCTGAGCCTATCATCGTCAGTCTTTTAGCATCCATCGTTGGACATAGATCTTCCCTAAGATTCACCGGACCTCTTTATCATAGGGATGTAAGTTGTGAGTCATGATGTCCACCTGCTATTCTTTCAACCAGACCAGCGCATATCCAATTGAGTTTTCTCGATAGAGTCAATGATATATCTAACTCAGGAGTGTTAAAAGAATCTACCAGATGAAATATTACTGGAATTACAAAAGACGAAGGCATTGTATGGAAAATACATGGAATAGTTTCAATCAGTTTGTTTCTCGAAAGTTAGAAAAGAATGAAACATCCACCTTTTGTCTTCACCATTTCTTTTATTGTTTATCATATCAAATGATTTAGATATTATCTTGCCATAATAGCTGCTCTTGAACAATGAGAGCCAATGGTGCAGGACCAAATCTGACCATATAGACTCATTCCTTATTTTCTATGAACACCTAGAACAGACATATTTGATCCTTTATTTACATACATTTGTGGTATTAGTTTTATTATCTTGAATTCTATTATCATTAAATGACACATTGGTAAATATTATCAATTTTTGGCCTGTATTTCTTTCATCTTAATCTAAGTTACTTTTCATTGCAAGTACTCAGATTGTCTTTCTATGGAAGTTTGTAATATTATGTAAATTAATTCATTATCATGTAAAGCATTGTCAATCATTATAGTCTTTGATTAGTATTTCTTTCATCTTGATTTCAATTGCTTCTCATTGCAACTACTCAGGCTGTCATTCAATGTTTTTAAATGAAAGTAATCAAACTCAAAACAAGACAATGTTTCTTACCGTCTGGATATAATTGTTTCAAGGCAGGTAAAATTAGGGTCCAATATGAACTATTTAAAATGTCATCACTCTAATTTCTTTACTCATATTACCAAACAAATGTTAAGAAAGTGAAAAGTTGAATATTCAATAAAAAAACCCAGAAAAGAAGTAAATTTTTGTGCTTTCAGTTATTAAGGCCAAAGTCTTAATTATGGAAAGCAATTAATCTGTTTTTTTATCAGTTTTGAGAAAAGACTGATTTATTTGATTTATTAATCATTCAATTTCATTTTAGATTAAAACTACTTTATTGTCATTAAAACTAGAAGTGTATTCATGTGTTTAAATAAATTGTTGAGAAGGAGAGAAATTGATAGAACATTTCATTTTAAAAGATTTATTAATACACAGTAGTGTAGTAAAAATACCGGATTGTGAATTGCATACAGACAAGTGTTGCAAACTCTAAAAATATTTTTGTGCTAGTTTGACTGCTAAAAAGCACAGAACTAAAAAGAATAGCCAAAAATGGTCAAATCACTCCAAAAGATGCTTGGGATAGTTAGAAAATGATCTAGCACTCTGTTGAACATATTATGCTTCTTTTGAATTTCTAGCTCCAGCAACTTTCATGTGTTTTCTATTCCTCACTATAGAACCACTTGTAAGAAAAAGAATATTGGAATCTATTCCAGTCAAATTTCATCAAAAAATGGTCCAATGGTGAAGTAAATACACCATTTACAAATTTGGTATCAAAGTGCATTTTTCTGTTGAATTAAAGAAAAAAAACGAACAGACATTTTATACAAATGCAAATGTAAAGAGAAGCATTAAAAAAAAATTGAGACTGACTGCTTTGAATTCAGAATGATTCACCACAAAGCTAAGTGTTGATAAAGAATTTGAGGATATGTTTAATTTCATGAAGGTTAATTCAAACAGCCTTTTGGCAGGCTATAAAATAGCTAAAACCAACATTAAATGGCTCTAAAATGGCTATACTATAATTCCCTGTGTATGATTGGCACTTTTTCAGAAAGTTTTGATCTAAAAATATCAAATTTGCTGTCGACATTATCCTTCTGGCAAAAAACCTTCATGAACTCAAAAAAAGGCTTGATGACCTTACTGAAGAGAGCAAAAAAGTTGGTTATCTCATGAACTTCAGTAAAACAAATGTCATGTACAAGAAACATGTTGGAGATGAAGACACAAAAATTCGAATCAAAGCCATGCAATGTGTACAAGAGAGAATCACACTAAACATCAAATGGAGAGATCATGAGATAGCATGTTATGCTAGAGGAAAAAAAAACAGGAGTCAGGGATATCGAACAAACCATTAGAAAACTTAAATTGCAATGAACTGGCCATATTGCAAGAATGGTAGACAACCGTAGACAACCGTGGGCATGATGACTCACAACCTGGATCCCCAGTGATCATAAGCAAAACTGTGGCTGTCAAAATATAAGTTCAGAAGGTTTTTGGCTTTGCGATGCTCATGAGAGTGGTCTGGTAAATCCTGGGGAAGGTCTATGTCTAATGACGGAACCTAAAAGGCTGATGACTATGAGGATGATGATTGCCGTGAGATGATCAATAATATAGAAAACTGAAAACACTTGGGGATCTGATAAACAATCGACAGGAGTCTGCTGCTGTTTTCCCTCTTAACTCAACATTGTGAATCTTGTGACAGAAAAATATCATCATCGATGACAGTTATCAACAGACGCTAAAGGTTTGATGATGATAATGATTGTGATTCATTGTATAAAAAATTGAAAAAACATACTCACCAGATAGCATATCTGGCTGTAATGAACAATGAAAATACTTTTTTAATAATGTAATCAAAATACTAAAATTTTAAAAATGTAGGTTCCGACCCTTGGGGATATGAAAAACAATCCACAGGTTTCCACAGCAAGTGTTCCTTCTTAATCCGACACCATGAATCATGGGACAGAGAAATATCATCCTCCATTGTGCTGCTATTGAAAAACATAATTATTGTATACCAACCTGTACCATCATCATCATCATCATCATCATCATCAGCAGCAGCAGCAGCAGCAGTCTTTGAATGTCTGTCCATAGACCTTCCCCAGGATTTGCCACACTTCCCTATCGTGGGCATAGCAGAGCCAATACTTTCTGAATTTGTTTAGTTTGTCTCCTCATCGATTATTCTGTCTGCTTCTGTCGTGCATGTGATCTCTGAGGATTCATACTGTGGGTCGTGTTGTCCATATTAGGATTCAAATAAATGTAATCTATTTTGAACAAATATGATTTCTAGAGGTAAAAATTGTTTATTATTTTAGTTCATTGATTAGAGTCTAAAAACTGAATGCTTAAAATAGGGGTGTGCCAGCATATTTCTCTATAGGGGAGGTAGTTGGGTTTCCAAAGTTTGGAAGTTGACTCGTCCCTCCCATGCACTTTGCTGTAGTCAGTTATACGGCTGATAATGACTGCTTATGTTGTTTCTACAGTAACAGTATTTAGCCATTCATTCATCAGAAGTGTATATTTGAATGTAAATAATATTAACTTCTTGGTGAAGCTCAGGTTGATATTCACTTTTCCTGATGACAAACATTTTGCAGATACAGATTAGATCAAAGAAAAGGGTGCATGGTATACAAGAATCATTCATTTTTCAGTCAAAATTGGAGCTTAATGTAGGGATGTGGATTATTTTTTTGGGAATTACATAGACTTAAAAAAGATAATATAGATTATTTTGCAATGTGTTTTTGTTCTTTCATAGTAAATAAGCTAATTCTATAAATATGTACTCTATGCATAGCTATATTGTGTTGTAGACAACCAAATCAATCTAGAAGTGGAACTCAAAAGTACCAATAGTGTATCAGTTTTTGGTACATTTTCTGATTCATAACTTTTTGGAGGTAGAATCTTGGCAACCAGATTAAATCATATTTGAAAGCCATGAAGATTAGGAAAAATTGTTGCCAGTTTTTTTTATGAACTTTTGGAAATTTAAAATGGACAACTGTGAATGTACATTTCTTCCAAATATGACTAAGTCATTGTTCATGGATCGATCCCCAAATTTAATCACTTCTCCTGTAGTTTATTACCTACTCTTTTTCAGAATCTTATTGAAAACTTTTGAAGGTATTGTGTGGACAGACATTGGCCAATACAGAAATGTATGAAAAAACTAAGGTTTCTCTGAATCAGCTGCAAATTTCTGGATCTACCCCTTAATCGAATAACTTTTTTTCTTATAATGTGGCTTACCTTTCCATGAGAGGTCATTGGAATTCATTGAGAACTTTCGGAGATATATTTTGCAAAGACAGGAGCAAATGAATGAAAGAATGGGAATTTATTTATTTATTTTTTCATTTCTGTTTATCTGTCTACACAGTTTCTGTTGGAATTCTAAGCCACGGGGGTGAGGGAAAAATGATTAAATTCTTGGATGGATCCAAGATATTTTTCTGTTCTTATATTTTATACTTGATATCTCTACAAGATCTGAATAAATTTTGATGAAATTTTGTGGAACAGAAAGTCACATATTAAGTAAGATGTGATTAAATTCTAGGATGGATTCAGGAATTTGTTCTTTACTGAGAGATATTTATGCATTCTGAAAAAATAAACTCTTGTATTCGTTGCCAGAATTTGGAGTATCTGCTATAAAAGATTTTTATAAACTAAGAAATTCAGCTAGATCTAGCAGGAAAATGGCTGATTTGGCATCCCTAATTATGCACAGCCTTATTTGCATACCCATTTAAAGTGTCCAAGAACCATTATATTGAAGTCCGTTAAACTGAGTGTTTACCATCTTGGTTAATTTTTTTATAGGTTTCTGACCAGAAAAGCATAGAGTTTTTTTTTCCAAACCTTTGAGTAATTTTCATTCTGTTACATTCATTCCATAATATGGTGTGTTCAGCTCAGGAAACGGAAAAAGAAGAGGAGTGAAAAACTCAATAAAACTAAAATAAATAGATGTAACCACTACAGGTCCTTGTAAGTTTCCCCATGCATGCACACATTCAGCAACCAGTGCTCTAAGGAAATTATTGTGAACACAATAGGTTAATTACCGATAGTAATGTAATAATGAATGAGTTGATGAGCTTTGATTTAATCATTTCCAGCAATTTTGTTGCTATTGCATTGTGAACTGATGGGTGTTATTGTTATTAATTCATTTTAACCTGGTATCAAATAAAAAAAAAAATACTCAATAATGTTTTATCTGATGGAATGAAAAATGTGAACAAAATAATTTAAAGTATATAATAAAACCTTAATTGATGCAATCATGCTTGTATTATATTAAAACATGGAAATACATGAAACATAGGCTGTGCAAAAATCATCTTGGGACACGTTCACATATACACAAATATTCAGTGCATACATTCTTATGTTATCCTCACCAAAAAACTGCTTTTCTTCATTGTATGCTTCAGTGGAGATAATCTCTTTTATTTTTTACTTGCTAAAAGATTGTTCTAAAATGTCTGTCTGGTGCAAAAGAAGCCGCTTTATAGCTTTTAGCTCTGAGGAAAAGACAGGAAATTATTTTTTTTATGCGTGAAATATAATCCCTAGTAAATTCCATACGTGAGGCACAATGACTGATGACTTGATTCTTCTGCTTGTTTTATCATTAGAGCTCATATTTCTTCCCTCTGCATTGTCTCATGTTCTTTATTTTTCAGGTACCAGGGAACTTCCATGTTTCAACTCATGCAGCTGACAGTCAGCCAAATATAATAGACATGGCTCACATAATACACAAAATTCGCTTTGGAGTGGAACGAAACGACACTTTTGTAAGTCTTGAGATAACGTTATTTGATTTAGAAAAAAAAAATAATGAAAATATAGATAAATAGTTTGTATGTTTCAGATAAGGAGTTATGCATGTAATACCATCGGAAATGCTTGCACTGATAATCCCTTTCTTCCTGATTTTAGGCGCATTTTTTTTTTAGTATAATCATTGAATAGTCCTATTCTATAAGTAATGTTTGTATCAATTCCTGACCATTGGCAATCTATTTTCTTTCTGATTTTGATGCACAACATACTGATTGAGTGCTAAAACAAATTTTTAGTAAAAGATTGCAAAATTTGGTGTTTAACAATCAAATTTTTTTTCCACCACCAAAAATGTTTAGTTGATTGATGCAAGAAAAGAAAGAAAGTAAAACACAGCAGGGGAGAGGAGGAGCAGCAGTAAAGTCAATGGGTTTGCCATAAGAAAAACTGAAACCTATGCATACCTGGTTCAAATGCAACTTAAATACAGCCTTGATTACAGACTAATTTTTTCCTCTCCAAAATCACATACAAAGAAGAAGTTATGAAGAAGTACTCGAGACAAGTGAGCACAAACTTCTTGCTGATACCATCACAGATAGATGCATTAAGGTAGTTGGACATATCTTCCGAATGCCTGAAAATCACAATGCTTTCGTGGCAATGGAGAAGATTCTAGCAGATGGCAGGAGAAAGAGAAGCCATCCAAGAAGAACCAGGGTGCTCATCATTAAACAAAGATCATTGGAAAGTCAAACTAACCAGCAGGAACATTCAGGATGCTGACATAGATTGTTCAAAGTAGGGGATAAAGCATTGCGCAATATGCCTTGTTACATTGGAGGATCTACATGGAACTAAGCTCATCAGCTTGGTTTATTCAAATAATTCTTCTCTTGTATTTTTGTGCATAGCTACTTGCTTTGATGTGAGTCTAAGCCTTTTCATTTTTCTGCAAAAATAAGTGTAAATAAAGCCAATGCCTTGATCTCATGATTGAATCTGTTTTGCTCGTTCTGCTTGCTGGCAGTGAAACAACTGGGCTATCGAGGTTCCTCTTGTACATTCACACTTATTGCTAGAATCTTACTGTCTCCCTCTATATGATAAAATGAGTTTTTACATAGGGTACAGGAACAACTAATCAAAGAAGAATGAACGATGAAAATGAGTTTCCTAAAGCATGACCCCCCCCCCCCACAAAATGGGAGTTCTGGAAAAATTCATCTAGTTCACATATTGGGAACGGGAGTTTCAATAGCTCACAAGGAAAAGATGTATAGAAAAGGAAGCATAGACATTCTCAAAACCATGTTCAACATTCCAAGATTCAACAAATACAGCATCCAAAACACTTTGATACAAAAACAGTGAGAAAAGAGAAAATAAGTCCAAATGAAACAAAATCTAAAATATGATAATTTTCACATACTTTTATTTATTTTTTTAATTAATAAATTTTTGATTAATTCTACCTGTGATATCATGGGTTATATAGGAGGTTATGAAAATCCTATCAGTGATATCATAGTATACATAAAAACCTATGAAAATCCTACCTGTGATAATGTGGGTTACATAAAAAGTTATGAAAATCTTACCCGTGATATTATGGGTTACATAAGAACTTATGAAAATCCTATTCGTGATATCATGGGTTACATAAGAACTTATGAAAATCCTATGCGTGATAACATGGGTTACATAAATGTTTATCAAAATCCAAGAAGATGAAATGAGGTCAAAATAATAGGGAGAAGCAATGGTAAATAAGATGGCTAGAGGAATCTTCCCTCATGATATGCTCAAACAATTCAATCGAGCATCAACATGAATAGCAAACCACTGATCAGTATGGTGCATGTTCTGAACCTGGTAATCCATTAGTTAGACCCGAGAGAAGTGGGCATATGCAGAGTCTAATAGGGATCACAAGCCCAGTGCAAAGGTCAATGGGAGACAATTAAGACCATATGTGATGTGCATGCTCCACAGAACTGTAGTTGACAATTCAGAGCAAAACTTGGCCAAAACTCGGCCAGTTGCCAATTCAGAACAAAACTTTTAAGCTCAGAGACAATCAAGAGTTTTTTGTTTGTTTTCATACTTGTATTATATTTGACAAACCCTGTCCTAACCCAGGAACCCCAGTTGCTTTAATCAACTGCTAATAACCTTAGGAAAGGTATGAATCCACATCTAAGGCTAAAACAGCAAGTTAACCAGTCCAATCCTTGTTCTGTACTTTTGATCTCTTCATCACTGGGGTTGCTGTCACAATCATATGTTGCTGTTTTGATTCTTTGATGTATAAGTCAAGCAGTCATGGTAATAATTCTTTCAGCTTCATTTTCTGCACTTCCTTTCTCATTTGCATACCAAGTATCATTTATCAAACTAAAAATTCTCTTGAAACAAACTATAACTGATCTTCTGCCAATTTCTGCAAAATAAATTGAGTCCCCATATCTTTGCTGTAACTTTGTTTCCAACCACTTTGGTCTATAGGTATTTTTGCCATCTACAATGTCAATCATCTTTTTGCGAACCTCAACATGGGAGTGGAGTTCTTTTTCAGATTCTAGCCATCCACAGATATGGTTGAAATTATTCAAGCTCTCTGACACTATTGGTCTACTTGGAGCAGCTGATGATAACTTTTTTCTGGTAGTAAAATCTTTGAGGCATTACTAGTGGTAATGAGCTGCTACAAAATCATGGCGATCAAGCACTTATTTTTGCTTCTTTCAGCTCATTTATCATTCATTGTGAACACAAATTAAGGATCTTTTCATGATATGGAAGAGTCGTGGCTAGTAAAAAATCCCCTCACCTTTGAAGTTTTTTTGCCTTTAAAGCAGAGTTCACCACAAATAAAGCAGAGCAACATTGACGTATAAGAACAAGAAAATCCTAATAGTCCTAAAGAGAAGGGTATACAACCAATGTATCCTACCAATGGTCACCAATGAAGCTGAAACATGGAACCAAACCAAAAGATTGACCCTCGAACTGAGAACCATGCAACGTGCACATGGGAGAATCATACTCAACATCACATGAAAAGATCATAAGGCAGCATAAATTATCAGAGAAAAGATGGGAGTCCGGTACATCAGTAAAAACTGTTAGAAAACTCAAATGGTAATGGGCTGGACATGTTGCAAGAATGACAAATCACCACTGGACATTTGGACTCACAATGTTGATCCCCAGAGATCAGGTGCAAGGCTGTGGCCAATAGAAAGTGATGAGTTTGATAGATTTAGAAAGTACTGGCTCTGCAATGCCCATGATAGAAAGGTGTGATGAATACTTGGGAAGATCTATGTCCAATCATGGACGCTAACAGACTGATGATGATGATGATGATGATGATGATGATGATGATGATGATGAAGCAATTTTTTTTCCAAATTAAACTTTTCAACAACAGATCTTGTTACTATTTCTTTCATTTTATCACTTCAGCTTCCTTGGTCATTGATAGTGTTCTTGCCCTCCATCTCATTACACACTTCCTTCTGACAGGCATGAGGAATCCTTACATGAGTGTCACTGGCTTTGGCTTCGAACAGACACTCTTCAAAGCTGCTATCATGTACCTTTCTAACACTCTTCACTAACGTCTGAATGTCTTTACCAACTTCCTGTAAATTTTCTATTTTAAAGTCTGAATCCTTGCATTTCACCCTGCATCTCTCGTCCATCGAATATGGTTCTGTACCAAGATCTTCACACAGCTCCCTAAAGAAGCAGGTCTCCTCCATATCTGCAATTTCCATTCAATATCTCCCTTATTCTTTTTCTTACGTATTTTTTAAAAAAAATCTATGATTAGTTTAAGTACCCATCTACGCCAGGCTAAATATTCAAGAGGATGTCATAGTCCTCGACTGCAATGGCTTTCGATTTTTTTTTTTCTCGACATTTTTTCCTTCTTCTCAATGATGTGTTTTTTCACTGTCTTCTCGATAGGATTGGAAAAAACAAACTTTTTTCTCATTCAAATTTTTTCCATTTTTTTTTTTTTTCAACACCCGATCACACTTCTTGACACCATGTCATGTTCACTAACATATGTGCACTATGTACAGCCATCGCTTACAAGAGAGTGCTACCAGTCTCCCCATATTTGTAGTCTCTTGCTACTTATGAGCGGTTCTGACTAGTTAACTTATTTGCATTTGCAATAGTCACATTCATCGATCGTGTGTATGTGTATGAAACAAAATATATTGGAGAGCAAATGAACATCCCCAATCAAATGACAAAATAGTATGAATTCTGTATAAAGTTCATGCATAGTTTTATATCACAAGAAAGTTGATAAAAGCAAATGAGTCTTCAACATGGGTTTGTTCAACAAATCCCTTCATTTTGTTTAATCAAGAAAGAAGAAAAATTCAGTGTTCACTTACTCAGAATGTTGATTTGTTTATGGGAGACACTGAGACAGCGTTCTTCTCAAAATTGCTGGAAACAACTACTAGGTTCAGACTTCTCTGATATTTGAGACTTTCCAGATGTTTGTTATCTGAGGCCTTGATATGTTGATATTGTTAAGTAGTCATTGTTCCAATTCGACTATGACAAAAGCTTTGACTTTATGTATGTGTATTTGTATATATATATATATATATATATATATATATATATATAACTTCTATACTTCTTATATATATATATATATATATATATATATATATAACTTCTATACTTCTTATATATATATATATATATATATATATATATAACTTCTATACTTCTTATATATATATATATATATATATATATATATATATATATATATATATATAACTTCTATACTTCTTATATATATATATATATATATATATATATATATATATATATATACATATATATATATATATATATATATACATATACATATATATATATATATATATGTATATATATATATATTAAAAAATAGTTCACAATCAGGTTACAATACTTTTAAGTTCCATAAGTTATCTTGATTCATGGTCAATATTTCCGAATAGGGTTGCTTAGGAGATTCGCTCATCATACTTTTGTAATTGAGTTCATATGTTTATACATATCTCTGATGAGTACTAACGTCAAATTTGAGCATTTTAGCTTCGTTTAAACTCTTATGAGCTTTTTTTGGTTACTGTGGCTATCAAAAGCAGTGAATTCTATTCTTGAACCCTGTTGTCTCAAACGCTCATACCTTTTTCTTCCCAAAAGCCCAGGGGGAAGCCTTTACATTTGTTAATCTACATAGACTATGCTTTTCTATGGTACCAAATATGTTTAGTTTCCAATTAATTCCTTGTTGATCACTATTTCTTCTTAATAAGCCCAGAATATCAGTACAATTCAGTCAGAAATGTCTGTAATGCTTTATAATTATCAACAATACCAGAAAAGAATTATCTACAGTTTTTATGCTTGATGAAAGAAGATCATCATCACTCTCTTAATGTCCGTTTGTTGTTGGACATAGACCTTCCCCAGGATTTACCACACTTATCTATCATGGGCGTCACAGAGCCAGTACTTTTTGAATTTGTTTAGCTCGTCTCTCCGTCTAATACTCTGCCAGCCTCGGTTGCACATGTGATCTTTGGGGATCCATGTCGTGAGTTGTGATGCCCATCGGTTGTCTGCCAGTCTTGCGAAAAGGCCTCACCCATTGCTATTTGAGTTTTGTAATAGATTGTGTCTGACTCCTATCTCTTCCCAGATGTATTGTGCTGTCTTGTGGTCTCTCCATGTGAGGTTGAGCATCATTCTTTCTTGTGCACATTGCATGGTTCTCAATTTTTGGATCTGTCTCTTGGTTAGGTTCCATGTTTCAGTTCCGTAAGTGACTATTGGGAGGATGCATTGGTTGTACACCCTTTTTTTAAAGATGAATGCGATCTACTTGTTTTTGAAGGTTGAGCTTGCTCTGCCAAAGGCTTGCCATCCTAGTGTGATTCTTTGCTTGATTTTTTTTTCTTTTGAGGATCTCATGGAGATTTGTTGTTCTAGGTAGATGAATTGGTCTACTTTTTCCACTTCTACATCCTCGATTTTGATCTCTGATTCACGAGAACTTCAGAAAAGAAAATATTTCTTGTGCAAAGTATTTGTCGTTTGCTTTGCCATTCTTTTCCTCATGATTCTGTTTGTTGTCCAGAATTCTTAGATGAAGTATTGTTGCAATTAATTTGTGACTAGATTTTTTAAAACTAATTTTTCTTACTTTATGATTATTTTTATGGAGAAAAAGTGATAATTTCAAGTTGTCTGAATTTCTTGGTGAAAGCATTGTCATCACCAATTTTTGACTAGATTCTCTTTTTCTTTCATTCGGCTGCTTTTTTTTCTCAGAGATTAATTTTACATTCTATTAACATTAAAGTTAGAAGCATACTGGAAATAAAGAATAAGATTCTTACAAGATTTGAACTCATATCCTGTACCTTTGGAAGCCTGTATGTTACGGATAGCATCTTACTGATTGAGATATGGAAGTTAACCAGCTTATGTCATTCAAATTTAGTCCTCTTGCTACATTATTCCTTACCTGATTTAATTTCTCACCATGCTGCTTGATTATACTCAGTAGTAGCTGATGTTTTATTTTTGTTGACCTCTGTAGCATAATCAGTAAGGTGCCGACCATGTAAAACAGGCTCACAAATATGAAGGGAATGAGCTCATACCTTGCTGGAAGCTAATTCTATATTTTTCAATCCATGATGTTTACTTAATAGTTGTAGAATGTAAAAAAATGACCAGAGCATTGTGACGAGAACCAGCAAGAATAGAATGAAAGGAAAAAAACTAATGAAAATATGATATTATTGATTCTGTTACTTTTTCTTACATTTTGCCATTCCCTGTGGGAAAAAAACGACAATATGTCGTAGGTGGTACTGGTTGCGACAAATATATTACAATTTTGAAACAAGTCAAAATTTGAGCCTTATTTTATTGACTTTGAATTTTATTGGGTTTTCCCATGAAATAAAATCAGAAATGGATCAGCGGTATCCGAGGTCACTCGTGACAGTTGAGTAAATATGTTTTAGGGTATTGTAGGAGTTTTAATGTATGCTCTTGGCTAGTGAAACCAAGTGTATAAATACATTGTCTATAATCTTGAGAAATCATTATGATTCCAAACCTTGTTCAGACAGTTGAACTCATAGTTTGTGTCGGCTTATTCTATTACCATTTTCTGTTTTCCCACTGGTTCTGTGGAAAAAATAGAAAATAAACCTCTTTCCCAATGAATTTTGCTCTTATAGAAGGCTGTAGAATGGATTAGCCGAAAATTCTACGGTGACAGCATAAGCAACAACAAGTGTATAAATATGTAGATTTCTCCTTTCCTTTTTGATTCTTTGCGTCAATCTGAATAAAGTTTTCAAACGAGAAACTCAATCTTATATATCTAAATCCAGTGCTTAATCAATCGGGTTCATTTTAGTGTATACTTATCTAATGAAGGCAGAAGTTATATCATTTATCTTTAACCTTCTTAGATACAGCAGTGTCAAGATTTTGGGGTCCTGCGGTAAAAATTGATGTAAATTGAGAACAGTTTTTTTTTATTTCTGCCAGAAGAAGGTGGAGTCTCTATCTCTTACAGGTGATTAAATACCAAAGAAGTGTCAGCTCATGAACAGGGAAGATTTATGTGTATACATTGAGAGAGTAGATGTTCTGAGATGATCAAGTTTTGTGATGGCTGAATGAGGGAAAGTTGGTAACAGCTGCAATGCAAAGATAAGCAAAGGTTGATAATCTTCTATATGCAACATATTGAAGTGATTACTGTTCTCAGGAGATGAATGAAACAAGAAAAAAAGTTTTCCATTTTATTTAGACACTCTACTTCAGCAGAAGAGGCAGACAAGCAACATCGTGAGGACGAATTAATTGATATGAGATATCCTTTGGCATGGACAGCAGAATGAGGAAAATATACTCCTGCGGATTGAATATCAGTTCAAAATTCCCAGCATAGTTACCAACTACAACAGACCCCTGCGGCCAGGGGATACATGGGCTGAAATGTTATGACTATGATAACCAAGATGAGAGCACTAGTGCAAGTAAATTGGTGTATTATAATTAATTTAGAAAGTTGAGAAAGTGGCACTTGGTAGCTAAAGTGGAGACTAATTTGGAGACTTGTCATCAAGATTCAAACAGATCAAATGGATTAGCATTAGGAAAAATTAGAAAAAATTGGCAGAAGACAGAAAAAAAGCAAAAAAAAAAAAGAGTGGGAGAAAGAATGAAATTCCCAGCTAGAATAAGTCCAATGTTTTCAATTTGGATTTCTGTGTATTAGTGCTACTTTAAAGATCTTGAGAGAGATGTTCTGAAAACACTTGTATAAAAAACTTCAGAAACTGGAACTCAATTACAGGTGTCAGCTATCTGTGGATTTCAAGAATTCAACTGTATCTTTAAGATCAGCTTTAAACTGGAAGCAACAGTTTAGATTTTTATCTTATCATGAAGTAATTTCAGATGAAAAACTGCGGAACAGATTACATATGCAAAAGAAATGTTACAATATAAAAAACCAAATACAGCTGAACATAAAATACAGGAACTCCTGCTTTTCGTGAGTTCGCATTATACCTCTTTTTTGTTTTTGCAACAAAAGATGGAAAGTGAAAATAATCTAATAGAGGCAACATGCATCTTCTACCCTGAAATGATATAATGAATGTGTGATACTTATTTTTTTCAAGTAAATTCCACGGGGTTGTTCTATTCGTGAGCTTTACGTGACAAAGAATTTACCTTTCTCTCCCACCACTTAGGTTAAAATACACATTTTTATTATAATTTACCAAATGTCTGTCAGTATATATCCTACTGGAAAAACTAAGCCTCATGAACCCATGAAATTTTCTGTGTGTACTCCATGGAACCTGGGGCAGGTTTTTAGAAATTTTTTGAGAATCACTCCCCAAAAATGTTTTTTTTGGGGGAGGGGAGTCAATTTTCAAAGCAAATACATGCAGGAAAAGACATTTTTTTGTGCCTGTTTTTTTTTCTTTATTTTTCTGTTGTGTGATTATTTCCAGATATTATGAGAAGGTTGTGAAAAACTCTAAAAATCAAAAACATCACTTTTCAAAAACATTGAAGAATCATATGAGGTTGGCAAGGAAATCCCATCAGTCCTAAAGAGAAAAGTCTACAGGCAATGCATCCTCCTGATAGTCAACTATAGGACTGAAACATGGAATCTAACCAAAAAAAAACAATACAATGGGCACTGAGAAGGATCTTGCTTAACCTCACATGGAAAGATCACTGGACAGTATAGTATATTAGAAAAAAGACAGTAGTCCATGATATCATAGAAACCATTAGAAAACTCAAATGGCAATGGGCTGGTCATATTGCAAGAATGGCAGACAACCAATGGACATCAGGACTCACTACATGGATCCTCAGAGATAATATGCAAAACGTAGGCTGGCACAAATTAAGATAGCATAATGAGCGAGACAAATTCAGAAAGTACCGGATCTGCGATGCCCATGATAGAGAAATCTGGTGAATCTTGGGAAAGGTACTTGTCCTATGACGGACACTGAAAGGTTGATGATGATGATGAAATTAGACACCGTTTGACTTCCTCTTATCAATCTATTCCATTCATCTGATTCATACCTTGCAGATAAAGATCTGTTTGTTTTATATTTGATCGGTTATTGTGGTTTTATTTTTGTTGAAACTTCTCACAAATGCTTTAAGGACGAAAAAATGAAACAGAAATGTATCTTTGGGCAATCTCTTTTTTGAAAATTAGTATGTTGCCTTTGATATTTCTCTCTGTAATCTTTAGGAGGATGTAGCTAGGATTTTATTGCAACAGTCTGTTGTCAATGTCAGTCTTATCAAAAACACAGTTAACACTTTCAGTAGAATCATCATCATCAGTCTTTTAACATCCGTCGTTGGACATAGGCCTTCCCCAGGATCCGGCACATTTCTCTATCATGGGTGTTGTGGAGCCAGTATTTTCTGAATTAGTCTGGTTCATCTCTCCATCTTGTTTTTTGTCGGCCTTGGTTTTGCATGTAGTCTCTGGGGATCCATGTTGCGAGTCGTGATGTCCATTGGTTATTTGTCATTCTTGCAAAATGACCAGCCCATTGCCATTTGAGTTTTCAAATGGATTCTATGATGTTTCTGACCCCCTGTTTTCTTTCTGATATATTGTGCTGTCTTGTGATATCTCCATGATTCTCTTGTGCGCATGCTGTATGCTTCTCAGTTTGCGTGTTTGTCTTTTGGTTAGGTTCAATGTTTCAGCTCCTCATTTTAAATGTAAACCACTTTGTTTTTACTAAATTGATATCCCTTCTTCCTGTACCTACACATCCAGTAATTTTTACAACTTGAAGAGGGAAACAGATCTCAAACACTAAACTTGAACTGACCTCTTCCTCAAGATAACTGACCAGTGAAGGAACTAGTCAGGAATTACAACTAACAGGGGTGATAAGAGACCAGACAAAGTGTGTGAACTTATGCATATGTGTATGTTTGATATAAGTGACACACAGATAGATCAATATATGTGTGAACATGTGCAATTAAGCATTTCAAGAAAGACGGGGCAGATTTAAGAGCAGCACGTTGGGATGGATAGCAGTTTAGCCCGTGGCCCGAGAGGCCGGTAGATGTCTATGAATATCCCAGAAAGGGAGCTAACTTTAACTGAATTTCGCATATTGCTAAAATCTTAGTTGGAAAATGTAGCATTTTAGTTGCAGGAATCTTCCAGTGCCATTTCATCTGTCCGCACCATCAAAGAAGAGACATTGCAAAATAAAACGGATTATTTTCATAATCGGACTCTTCATTCTCAACATGGAACCATATTACCCCTCTTTACAGATGCAATGTTTCTCCTTTTCGCAGATTCATCATATTTCCCTGCAACAGTATCTGAACATGACAGGCTTCCTGGAAGATTGCATTGACTGTGTTGATGCAAGTTTAAATTGTCTGCACCTAGAAAAAAAAAGAACTTACATTTGCGGACATGGCGGCCAGCCCCTGTAAGAAGGGATTTGGGTGATAAGTCCACAACCATTGTCCCCATGGTTATCTGTCATAGGAGAAATGTTGCATGCAGTTATGTGGAGGAATCTACCAGGATAAAAATGTAGAGATAAGAAGAATGAAGGGAAAGGAATGTCACTTAGTAAATGTGAGATAGAGTCTAAAGAATGTCCATCAGTTTGGTCATCCTAGCTGTAGCCATTATGAAGTTATTTTAGGAAGTCCAACCTAACTATGATGAGATTGTTTAACTTAGGATGTGTTCTTGAGATGAATATGTGATGATGCATGTGTAGAAAAAAATGTTTGCATAAAAACTATACTAACTATCCTAACTAAAGAGAGAGAGAAGAGAAGAGATGAGCTTACGTAGAGGCCGTCGGAACACAGAAAAGAGAGAGAGATTTGCCGCCACAGTTAAAATATTGTAAAGATGACAATCGGCTATCTTATTGGTAGCTCTGAGTGACTTCAAAAAGGAAGTGACAAGGAATTTACCCTTTCTACATAGATGTAGGGGTTAGCAAGCAGATCCCTACCAAGGGCAGATAACTACGTATATGTATGATTTTCTTTAGCTGGAAAAGGTGGGCTCGACACATGGATAGATGTTTTCAGGGAAAACAATTAATTCTTTCATTACTGGTAGGAAGTGAGAATGACTCATTCATTGTTGTTTCTGATTTAACAGAATCATTCTGCTTTGTCTTCAAAAAAAAAAGTTGGGAAGATTTGAAGATAAGTATGGCACCAAACAAAAGAAATGCAATAGCAATTTTTACTGAAATATGCTCAATTAAAATAATTTTGCAATTTGGAGAAACATTGCTTATCTGCAGAATGTCCAAGATAAAAAAAAAGAAGAAATTATTGGTGACTGATGTTCTATTTGTTTTCATTTGTAATATTTCAACATTTTTAGTCAAGAATGTTTTCAAAATGGATGAAAAGTTAAAAATTTCTCTTTCTAAATTTATTGTCATCCTCATGACGTAATTTTTGGTCATCTTTTTCAAAAGTGGGATCCAAAATTATGTTATTTCAAGTTCTCCGTCATCATCATGATTTTGAAAAAAGATGACTAAAATATTACATGATCATCACAATTTATGAAAAGATGATTAAAACATTACGTCACGAAGATGACAATAAATTCAAAAGAAGGAATAGTATTTTGGGCTCCTTAGAATATATAAAAATTGTCTGGAATGAGATAAGGGAATCTCTTGAAAGGTTACAGATGGCTTTCAGGTGTGAGTTCATGAGGTCTTGACAATCTGCCCCCCCCCCATGAAACCCCCTAAAATGACCCCCACTCTGTGAAAGTGTTAAGTATAGCAAAGTCATAGTGGTTGAATTAAAGTTTACCAAAATTTATGTCATTCATGATAGATTTAAATTTTTTTCATTCCTTATTTTCTCGCACTTGAGGAAAGGTGTTTACCAGGCCTCTCACCCTCATCCCACATTTTGAGATGTTGACATGGTTCTGTTGATTGTCAGATCAGACCCGTTTAGCAAATCACAGTAGCCCCTACAAAAAAAACATTGTAGTATATGTTCATCCCAAGAAAGAAATAACATAGTGTGTAAAATGTGTATTTCCTAATATGAGGCTATCAATGAATAATACAACCCATACTACACACAACAAAAAAGAATGTTGATCGTGTAGTACAATTTTCGTAATTTGATTTCGTATAATACATATATAAAAACCTATGTTGAGGTTCTCCAACTTGACCTCATACCATACTGTAAATGGAAATGCTTATTAAAAACAAAGGATCTTAGAAGTTTAAATTTAGCATTGTGCTTTTTTAGCAACAAAAAAGGTTTGATAAAGCAGGTTCTATTTTGAAGAGGAAATTTTGGGGAAACTCATATGAACAACTATTGCCAATGTTGAATTATATTTTATTATTCACAGAATATGATAGAGGATAAAAGTCCTGATCAGTTATTTCATTTGTTTTCTGACTTCATGAAAATTAATTGTAGTGTTATTATTCTTTAATCTCTTTTCATCACTTAGTTTTAAAAATATATGATTAGAATAAAAGGCTAAGAAAGGTCTTTTCCTTCAATAATAATAAGGTGGTAAGAAAAAAATTCAATACTGTCACAGATTACTTGAATTTTAGTCATGTTTTAAGGGTTCCTAGGGTTTTTTGTCCTCTTTATTTTAACTGAGAGAATTCTGTCCTATGGAGTTCTGTATGACACTTGTGATTCTCAGTGACAATCAAAGACTGGTAATTGTTCTGGTTAAAATGTTATGATAAAAACCCCAAAGCTGAGAAGGTTGATAAAAAAGTCTAATCTTTTTTGTCCAATCCTCTTGATTTTCTAGAAAGTAAAGAATAGAGAAAAGAAACCTATGAAAAGAATATTGATCAATAGGATAGTATTTATGAAGAAAGATTCTAGGAAGAAAATATAGTATTGATGAATCTTTTTAGATTTTCTGTTATGTCCTTATGTAACAATTTATAAGGTTTTGTAAAAAAAAAGAAAGGATTTATGAGGAAAGAAAGTATTGAATAGCTATGATTCAGAGCCTCTTTGTAGTTAATACGATTACCATACACGGCATAGAGTACGGAGATAGTGAGACAAAAAAAAAGAAGGTACATTGTTCAGGGTCTTTTGTAAATGGCATCAAATGATATATTTCATAGTAAAAGAAAAGTTTTAGGAGAAAAGTAATTGCAGTTGTAAGAGAAATAAAAAGTAACTTGGTGAACATAATGGTATTTTGTAGCATAAAGGGCATTCAGTTGGGGAAGAATAATCTGATAAATAAAGATGTGTGCATGTATGCGTATGTGTTTGTGTATGTTTGTGTATGTGTGTGTGGGGGGGGTCACGGTGGAAAGCTTTCATCTAGGTTGTTTTTTTCAATTTTCCTTCAAGGTAAAAAATTGGAAGCAAGGAATAAATCAGAAGAAGAAAATAATTTGATTTGTGGGATGAGATTTGTATTTTCCATCTTCTTCATTGTTCGAGATTGTGTGCAGGAGAGGAGAATTTAAAGTGTTTTCATGAATTTATTTTTCTTGGACTGTATATTTTGTTCCTCCCATACTGAATTATTAGGATAAAAAGGGTAAACATTCAGCTTTACAAAAACGAATCCCTTGTATGCTTCTGCCATGTGGATATGAACTCTGCTAACAGAAATTATTCGCATGGTCTGATTTGAAAAAAATTATTGAAAATAATTACAAAGATAATAGAGAAGTAAGAATCTTCTGAAAAACAGAGGCAGCTATAGGGATGAGGTTAGTAAATATGGAAACACAAATTTTTAATATTTGATTCCAAAAATTGTAAACAAAAGAAAAAAATAGTTTTATGCCCTAAACTAACGGTATGAGAAAATTAATACTTAGTTATACGTTCTTTTTGAGCTATAACTTTTAATTCTTTTTAATAACCTTTTACTGAACATTTTCAGGCATACTCTGCCACATTCATGTGCATAATCATTCAGTTGTTGCAGATTCCTTGGTTTTATAAATTCTCAGTTGGATTTGGGTTTGGAATCCATGAAGGGGAAGATAAAACTTTTATATTCTTATCCTGAAGATATTTCTGAACTAATTTAGCATCATTTTCTAGATCATTGTTATACATAGAAACACCCCCTGGGAATGATACTCCATCCTCCATGTTATCTCGTTGGGACATTGTTTTTTGGATTGGAAGTCTCACTTTGACATCATCAAAGTTCTTGCCATTATACCCTAAAAGATGTAGTTTTGACTCATCTGACCTTAGTATATTCTTCCAAAATGAGATAGGATTTTCAATATATCCATTTGCAAATACTAGATGAGATTTCAAATGACTAGACTAGCCATTAAGAAAGGGGTCATGAGGTCCATATGCTTGTAAGACTACTCTGAGCAGGGCTCTAGTAATAGTATTTCTTGTTACTTTCCTCCGAGAGGCTCCCAAATTATTCCTAAGATCCTTAGTTATTATACTTTTTATTTTCAACAGTTAATAGAAGGTTAAGTTCCGTTTTGGCTGACAGTTTTATTCTTCCAACCATGCCCAGGCTTATTTGCAACTGTACTCTCTCTTGAACTTTAGAATGATGTTATGATGTGAATGATTATAACATGATCGAAATCACCAACATGGATTCTTCTGGAAATGAATCAATATTAATATATTGATAATTATTATTCAATATTCATCATTTATTTATAAAAAAACTAATGATTTACTTGTTTATATTTTTCTCATGCTATTAATTTGAACATAGCATTTGAGAAAAAAAGAAATTGTTGTAATTTGTCAAATATAAATTGGAGGAAATTATTCTTGTTCATACGTCTGCCTAACACTTATAACTACCCCCTAACTGAAAGGAATACTCAACTGTAACAACATTTGGAATTTTATCCATCATAAACTAGAGAAACTAATATTGTGCTGATAATTTCAGTCAGCAGTGTAGGTCTACGCTAACTGATTGAGTCACGAGGACCCTGATGGAAGACAGAGGTCAAGATAAGACCTTTGCCCAGGGCCCATTTCTTCATTTCGCTATCATCTCCACTACCTTTGAATAATCTGGTTTGAGCAAAATTTAGTTCCTAAAACTGTCTTTCCTTATTCTGATTGTCAGATACTAATACCCATTACTTATCATGTATGTGCAAATATATTTAATGCTATAAAGATCTTAGATTATAGCTTGGTGATTAAATTTTTGAAAGAGTAAAATCTGCACCCCAGTGGCTATAATTGGAAACTGTTTGAAAAAACTGTTAATGTATGTTCTTCTGGTATCAAGTGAATGTGGTTGGCAATCTAATGTATATACAGGCTGTGCTAATGGGGCTTAAGGGCTAAAAACTTAAACATTTATTTCTTTGTCTTGAAAAAAATGTTTTTATGTTTTTTCAACTCCCCTCTAACTTTTTAGTGGGGATGTCAATTTACAGTTTAAGCTTATGCTAAATTAGTACCTCAGCTTGTATCAGGACGTGTTCACGCTCTTATTTTTTTAGATTTGAACTTTTTTAGTGATCACACCCCAATGAAAGGTGCAAGACGTAATTCAACCATCGATCATCCATTCTTCAAATTTCTTTATTGTTTACCTCCAACACGGCATGCTGTCAAGAGACATTGGCTATGTGAGAGTTTCATTTCATTGACTCAGCAGACTTGTTAAATTGGATAAAATCAATCAGAGAGTGAAATAGAAAAGGTAAAAGGGAGGAAAAAATCTATGTTTTCTTTCTCATCTAATACATTGGACCCAAATTTTATGTTTGTCCCTTAAGCATACTGGTTGAGTCACTCCTATTTTGTAATCTTCATTTCAAATCACTCAATGAAATAAGATACCTGGTTTTTCTCCAGGTTTATGACAATCCCCTATTACTTCTGCCTCTCAAATAAATTACCTTTTTAACCTTGTAGTTCTTAAATTCACTCCATGTGTTCACCCATCCCTTTACTTCAATTTACATTCTAGCCCAACAACCCAATTAAATACTTGTCTTCAAGTTCAATCCTGTTCTGCTCAGTGCCATATTCAATGCTGCTAGAGTATATTTCAAATCATATTTTCTGTAACCAATTCAATTATTTATTTTCACCTTCATTTGCTTTTTTTTGCAGCAGTAATAAAGCCTATAAGTACTAAGGAATCAGAGTACCAACTTGCAAATAAGCTTATCTTTTACCTCCTACTTAGAAGTTTGACATGATTTCTGAGCAAAGAGGATTAATTTTAAATCTCCTTTTGTTATTATAGAAATTTTAAAAAATAAAAAAAAGGAAATGAGTGAAAATCTTTGTTTACTTCTGCTGTTGTATTTTTGGTAATTTTGTTTACTATTTCTAGAATTTATTCAACTTTTTTTTTTTTGGCAGAATATTAAAGGATCATTTAACCCATTAGAGAATGTTGATAAAACACAGTCTGACTGTAAGTATGTCTTTACCCTGTATCTTTTCAATTGATTATTTGTAAGATATGTATTTTCCAATTGATTATTTGTAAGATATGTATGTATGCTTTTGGACACTTCCACAGTGGACAATGAGAGTAACAACTTTCTACAGTTTTTACTGCCTGAGGGGTACTAGTTTACATTAGTGCTATCTCAACCACTCTTTTAATTGTCAACCATTTTAGCATGCCAGAGATGAGACATTTTTGTCAAGATAACTGGCAATGGGACAGGTCACAGGGACAAGTAAATTCATGCCTTTCTCAAGGTTATTGATGCTAAATGAACATTAGCAGCCTCAGCTGAATTTCGATTTCTGTTTGTCAATTACCATATTTATTCATATAAGATAATTATGAGCAATGAAATCCTGGAAAAACCTCCCCACCCCTATGTGTAATATGCCCTGACTTTTTCTTAGTATCATTGCAGACTGTCAGATGCAGAGATTACAGCCTCACTCCATGTAATGATGTACAAAAAAATATGTTTTGTCAGACTTATTATAATTACTGAATAAAATACTGAATCAAATCATATTTGTGTCATTACCAACTAAACCTGTTACATTGAATAAGTTTACACATCCTAAATGAAACAAAAAGCAAATTCAAAAGTGACATTTGAACTTTACTAGTGTGAGCTGTAAAAGTACACTCGCAAAAGTAATTTGTTGGGACATAAATTATGTTGACACTGAAAATGATGTTGACAGTATCTATTAATAATACAAAATCACTAAAGCCTTCGTGTGAATTTCGGTGTGGATGAAAGTAGAAAAACGGATTCCATTGCTACCAAAGTCAATCTTTTCTCCTAATTACTTAAGATTAAAAAAATAGGGTCAAAATTTAGCTCTATTTAGTCAGACATCAACCAATACAATCACCAACATAGGCAGTGATACGTGATGATTTTTGCTCGTAAACATTATGCAGATGTTATTATTGGACCGATCCAAATAAAGCCTCCAGAAGTAGAAAAAAAAAGCTAACCCTTTGCCATCTATGGTTGTTCAACATGTGTCGAAGAGAGATTTTTTGACTGTGGAGAATGAAAACGATCCATCCTTTTGGATGACTTGTAGAATTATGCATTTCACGAGTAGACAACTCCCGCTCGTAGTGATCTTTGCACTTGATTTATCAAGACTAATCATTAAAAGTACACTTGACTTAACGCAGCATAACAAACTATATTTACGGTGATGCTGTACAGAGAGACCATCGGACTGTTGGTGTGCCCTGTCTTGAAACCTCTTAATGGAGTCTATGGCCTGCGACACAGTGATGATGCAACACTGAACTGGCTCAGGGGTGGTGTTGTGAAGAAGGTCATACAAACGATATAGACATCATTACCAAATAGAACCGTGAAATTAGGTCTGACCAAACATGTTGGACATTTCACAAAGATTAATCAGGATCAATTAAGATTAATTAACCATACAAATATAGATAATGTCCCATCTGTATTACTAATTGTGGAAGCAGCACTTCGGGGTTAATTATGCAGAGGCAACATCAGCAAAAGTTGATATAATTAGACATATTCTGAAGGTTAATTATACATTAGAATTTGAACAATATTTTGTACTTCTCTAAATATGGACATAACTGGAAAAAGATTCATTACCTTTTTCTTTTGACATTCCTGATAAAAATATTCAGTGGAGTTTTCATGGAATGGGCCTGTTGGGCCTCTCTGATTAAGGTTCCCAATATTAGAAATGCAAAATTGGACATTGCCTGTTGAGACAAACAAAAAACTCTGGCAGAAATGCAAGTTTATTTACTGTATATACTTTCAGTACTTACTGTGTATATGTAATTATAAGCATGAACTAAAATTTTGACATTTGTTTTTTCATGAATGCCACCTGCAGTATATTAAGATACGTGAACACTTGATAAGTAAATGAAAAGATAAACTTTACAAAATTGTTTTTTTAAAAAAAAAAAACGGTACTTCCCAATTATCTGTTATATTATTAAAGCTTAAGAGATTTTCCGTGTTAGATATATTTCTATTATTCATAGGTGTTTTTTTTTCATTTATATCAAATAAAAAAAGATGAAATTTAGAACTTCTTGACGCCTTTTTTTTTTCCAGAAAAATGTATAACTTATTTCTCTTACTACAAAATTTGATAAATAAAAACATTATTTATCTTACGAAAAATATTATTTTTTTGATATGAACTGGAATTAGGTATTATAAAAAGGGGGTTGGAAGAAATTGGAGAAGAGAGGAAGTACGGTAGTTCACTGAAAGGGTGGAACAGAGATAGGGGTGTTAGGTAGTTTACTGAAAGGGCAGAAGAGAGCAGGGAGAAAGGAATGATAGGTAGTTTTATAAATGGATTGGAAAAGAGGGAAAGAAAGAAAGTTAGTTTACTGAGGGGATAAGATGAGAGGACAGGGAGAAATGAAAGTTAGTTTAATAAGAGAGTAAGAAGAGAAAGGTGAGAAGAAGAAAGGTGAATGATGAGAGGGTGGGAAAGAAGATATAGGTAGTTTACTCAGGAGGTTGGATGAGTGAGGAGAGAAATGAAAGCTAGGTAGTTTATTGATATGATCAAAAAGGAGAGGGGAGAAAAAGGAGTAAGGTAGTTTGCTGAAGGTTTAGGAACATTTTTGCATAAGAAACTGATCCACGTTTGTATAACATGTAGATAAAATCATGGGTGGATAACATCAACTGGAAGAGATTAGGGAGAGAAAAAGAAAACAAAGGTGCAGAGTGAGAGATGAGCAGAGTCATGGGTAATCGTAGTTGTGAACACCTGTGAAATTTCCATGGGTTCAGGTAGTATATATAATTATAAATCTATATATGTTCACATATACATTCCTGAATACATAAAGACCCAGCCAGGTATTTATACTTGCTGATTCATCCAAATATTCATGCATATTTTCATGTTCTTGTGAGCTGATCCAATATCTTGAAAATGTTGTGAAGTTTCCGCTTTTCATTCTGTTAAGGACAGAAAAAAATACTCTGAATAAATACTCCCCTATTGAATATACTTATGCATGTACACTCATAAGCATGGGAGAACATTTTGGTTATGAGGCGGAAAGGGATTGATTTTTCTGAATACTTACACAGTTTTGTCCAAATTACACTAGTTTGCCTGAAATTTTACACTGCTTTGCCTGAATTAAGAAGAGTATACAACCAATGCATCCTCCTGATAGTCACTTATGGAGCTGAAACATGGAACCTAACCAAGAGACAGATCTGCAAACTGGGAAGTATACAACGTGCACATGAGAGAATCATGCTCAACTTCACATGGAGAGATCACAAGACAGCACAGTATGTAAGGAAGAAAACGGGTGTCCATGATATTATAGAAACTATTAAAAACTCAAATGGCAATGGGCAGGCCATATTGCAAGAATGAAAGACAACCGATGGACATCACATCTCACAAAATGGATCCTCAGAGATCACACGAGAAACCGAGGCCGACAGAACACAAGATGGAGAGACGAACTAGACAGATTCAGGAAATACTGCCTCTGCGACGCCCATAATAAAGAATTGTGGTGAATCCTGAGGAAGGTCTATGTGCAATGACAGACGTTAAAACACTGAAGATGATGGTATTGATCCCTCCAGCTTATGTGCCCATGTGTGAAGAAAAAGTTTTCTTTTCATGCTTTAGAAGTTTGTTTGCTTTCAAGTATTCAGTAATTTCTTAATATTTGTTATATATTTTCAGCCTCCGCAACATTTGACTATGTTTTGCGCATTGTCCCTACTGTCTATGAAAATATCAATAAACAGATTTCATATCCTTTTCAATACACATACTCTTCTCGGGTAAGTAATTAGTTTTTCAAATAACTTGACTAATATAGATGTACCTATGTATAATATATATTCCTATTTTGTTGATTTGAATATTTGGGATTTCTCTTTCCCATTGATTCAGTGGTTTACACAGCTTGTTGACTAAACACATTTCAAAAGCCAGGAGTCTGGGAAATTCATTTAAATTAAAGGGAGCAATGGAAAAATTGGGACCCACTGAATTAATTGGTTGCTCCTCTCACTTATTATGGTGTGTCAGTTTGCTGAATTTAAGCAAGTTTCCAAAGACAATTATCTTTGAGTTTATGTACTTTCCACAAAATAATCTTTATATGATAATTTTCAACAATATTTTTTTTATTGATAACACAATGATTGTTAAGTTAAAACTGATGGTTTACAAGTTAAGGGCATTTTTATCAAATTGTTGCTTTGCTGTTGAAAGTGCCTGAGAGTAGCTATGATATACTGAGAAGGTTGAAAAACAAATGAAACAATAGAATAAAACAAAGGAGAAATTGAAAAAAATGAAATTAACGAAGTAACAAAAAAATTAAAAATGCAAGGTTAATTAATGGTCACTCGTAAAAAAAGTCTAATGTTGACATCCATACAAAACAAATTATCAATCGTGTCACAGGCATGATTATGTTTGTTCCAAGTTTCAAAAATTTTATCATTACATATCATCTTTGTTCTGCACTTAGTTTTCAGATATTTATCCCTCTTCCAATGTATTTAATTATCACTTTTTTGTCTTTACAAAGAAAAGTAGCCATTGCCTATCAGCTTCTGCTTCTTCTTTATCAATTCTATAAATTGGAAAGTCATGATAGGTTAAAACTTCAAAGTTCACTTGATGAGTAGTGTACAAAAATTATTTTCAAAGCACTAGTCAAAGCTCTACCACAATAATAGCATGAGTTGCCAATTAAACTTTGTATATTTTTTCATTTCTAAAAATTTTTATATATTTACATATTTTAATATATTTTTTTTCCTGTAAATTTAAAAAAATTCTCAACCTTTTTTTCCATTTTCACAGATCTTGTTAAATTGTACATGTCAATAAATTGTTGTTGTGAAATAATCTGTAATTCTTTGTCAATCCATCTTATGGATGCTGAATGTATGTACATCATTCAAATAGAATTTGAGGGTTTGGAGAGACCAAAAGGTATTTGCAAAATTCCAATTTCAATTGGTTCACCTTGCTGGATTAATTTCAAGATTGAAATATTCATTCCTTATTTCTTCTAATATGATAAATTTTCAATCTGATATTCAATCCATCAGTTTTTATTTGTGTAGTTATTATTAAAGTAAATATGTTTGTTTCTACGTGTAATATTTGGATGGGGTTATTGGGCAGAAGAATATCTTCATGTTAAGATTACGCTCTTCTTACAATACATGTGTTTTGAATGTATGTAATTTTCTTAAATGAAGACATTTTCTTCTTCTTAAAGAGAAAATTGTGCATTAAGGTCTGCATTGAACCTTGAAAACTCATCTTTTTCTGTTATTGATATTTACAATGGTTATATGGCATTAACCAACATTATTTTTTATTACCTGTATTATAATTCTGATTATTCATTTCCATTTGGGTTGTTATTATTCTAGAAAATATTAATAAAATAGTTTTTGTTTTTTTTCATAGTGATAAAATAACCACTGTATAAATATAAGAATGCTTCAGAATGTCGGAAGCCTGATCAATTACTTCTATTTCTCAAGTGGTTTAACACTCAAATTTTGGATTTTTACAAAAATTAAAAGAAAAACAGAAATTCTGAATAGAAATGAAACCATTGGCTGCAATATTTATATACAATATTGCCTATAAATGAGTTCAACTTTACTACTATTTTATAAATTCTTTTTTTTTAAAACTAAAACAAAGCAGGATTTTATCAAGATGGATATCATTAAGCATTGTTCATGGTCTGAACTATAAATTCATGATTTAAAAAACAAAATAGTATGGGTCTGGTTAGTCACTCAATAGAAACTGTCATGTAACCAGTCTTCAAGCAGCCTACTGTGTTGGAGTTGATCGATCAAAAAATTCGAAAAAGGGATGATCAATGATTAAGTCAATTCTCTTGAATTTTGTTGGGCAGTGATCACTAAAAAAAAGTCTTGATTTTCAGAAAACAGGTGTGGATCCTGCCAGACATAAACTCAACAAACTTATAGTGAAAATTGAACCCCAGCAAAAAACATATTTACTGAGGGAATTTTCAAAAGACAGAAAAAAATATTCCCCCTACTCATTTCAAGTTTCTTCTATGAATGGTTAGGGCAGGGCATACATAGATGCATATAAATGTCTGAATGCATGAATAGCCTGAACTCAGCAACAGCATTTAAACCAGTCTGTTGTTGGTAGCAGTATTTAATGAGCAATATTTTCTGCAGTGAGAAATAATTGGATAATTCAAAAATAATAAATTTAGGGTTTGATAATTGTATTAGAACTTGAGCAAGTGAAAAAGAGAAAAGAAAAGAACTTTAGTCCTATAGATTTTTAATTTTTCATTTTAATTAAGATCGTACACGATGATAGATTTCTTGGAAATGAAAAGATTAGCTTTGATAAGTCCAGACCAACATTACAAAAACAAAAACAACACTCAAGACTTCTTTTAAAATTTCTTAATCAATTCTGGGCAAATACAGTAATCCAATTATATAATGCAGATGTTGGGGTCCAAAAGCCAACTGCATTATATCCAAACTGTAATAACTAGAGAGTGGTTATGAGTAATATTAAAAGGTGAGCAATTGGTGTAAAATGGCAAACATTGTCTATTAAATGATACCCTCAAAATGTATAGTGCAAAGTGTATCAAATTTCAGTACTTAAAAACAAAACCTGAATGACCTTTGTAAATTAAATGATTCCTGAAAATGCTATGACAACTCATTCCCAATGCATATGAGACAAATTTCCAGCACATATTTCAGATGATTTGATACCTTGTGGAAGAACTATAGATGAAAATAAATAGCACAATATGCAAATGAGAATTATGCACGTTTGTTTATATTAACTGCAGATATCCTGGCCTTGGATTCACTGATTTTATTAACATTTCATGAAATTTAAAAAAGCATGGAGTGGCGGGGGTTGATTGGATTTAAAAGAAAAATACTTTAATTTTTTCTTACAGAATACATTTTTTGTAAAAAAGACATTGATAAATTTATACACACAGAGCATTTTATTGGAATCTACTCATTAGTTTGATTTTTAGTAACATTTTAAAATCTGGTTATGTTTTAGGCATAAAATTTTCAGAGGGAAATTGTAAAATACATTGATAAACAACTTTAAAAAATATCTCAAGTTTTGCACTAATATTCTTTTCTACATCATAATTTTGAACAATTTTCATTCTTACTTTTGACTCAGAGATTTTTTATAATAAAATCAATATTTCTACAAGTTTTGGATGTTTATATTGATCTTCTGTCACTTTGTCGTCCAAAGTCTAAGGAAGAACCTTTCCATGTATAGTCGACCAACTCTAAATTTTCTCTTACTGATGTGACTTATTTTTGAACATTTTTTATCAATGGGCAAACTTTTATAGCTGATCTGAGCTGGAAGACTTCTCAAAATTTTGATCAGAATATTGCCCCCTTTTTCCCAAAACAAACTGTTGATTAATCTGTTTATTCACTTATTACCACGCTTAATTGGAACTCTTCAGTCATAGTGTTATTTAGGAAAATCAATCAAAATTCAATTATGGATGCCAAACAAGTTCACTGGTGAACAATGGTGTTGTTTTCATCAGAAAATCGAAGAAATTATGTGTAAAATATCAAGTGAATATATTTTTATTGGTTGCAAATTGGAGAAATTCAATATTTTATGCTATAATATAAATATGTATATATATATATATGTATATATATATATATATATATATATATATATATATATATATACATATATATATTTAAATTTTGTTGGAAATATATATATATATATATATATATATATATACACATATATACATATATATATATATACATATATATATATATATGCTATACAAATGCTTTTATGTTTCTGTCCTCTTTGGGCTTCTTCAGGCAAATGATTTATATTAGATATCTGATAAGGGCATTTTTAGGGGTTGGAATCTATTTTTTAGGTGTTCGGATCTTCCTTTTATTCTATTTGTATGTATATTTTATTGTAGTTGATTTTTTTTGTTTTTGTTTTGTGGTTGGTTATTGCATGTAATATTCTTTTTATTTATTTAGTGGGGACGCTGTGCTTTTCGGTAGTTATAAATTATAATAAGCTGTAACTTGTGATGTATCATATCTCCACTCAGATTGAATAATTCACAAAGCAGAACTTTTAATTCACCTTTGATATTTCAAGAAAGCACATGGCTCAGAAAACCCAACCACTTCCTCATTCCCAATCCACCAAAAATCAAGAATCTTTGGCACCAATGTTACTATAAATAACATTGCCTGAACCTTTCCAGTGACCATTAGTGAATTTGGGGACCACTCAGAAAACTAGATTAAGCATCTTATCTAAACAAAAATCTGATTCAAAGTCTGCCCAAAATTCTGAGCATCTCTTGATACCTAATTCCCTGGCTACAAAAGTGATCTTGCCAGACATCCAAAACACAGATTTTCCTTCAGACATGGCCTCGACAGGCTTGTGGCCTTCGCAAACCTCTGGGCGAATAGCCATGGTGACACAGCATACCTATTCAACGAATACCAGTGGTATATCAGACCAATATAACACCAGTTTTCATACACACAGACATCAATTGCAAAGTAAGCTGTCTCAATCATGACGAGATAAGTACTCACTCATGCACACATTCTATTAGGGACTTTCGTTTTTATACACACATACGTTTTCAAAGATCATTACTCATTCAAATACTTTTTTCCAATATTTTTCTCCACTCACATACAAACCATACGAATATTCACATGTTCGAAATGAAAGCTTCTATTATCCTTTGTTAGATACAACAATGTTTCATGTGTTTTTTCATCTGATTTGTTCTTTGCTTGATCTCTAAGAATCTCTTCCCTTCTATATTCCGTTCATATTTCTCGCACAACTCATTGAGTTGCATTCAATCTACAAAGTAGTAAAGTACGAGCAGTGCCGCTACAGATGTAATTCGAATGAATGCACCATAGATAAAGCAATATGATATAATTTGTTACGAGATAAATAACTACAACTTACTTAAACCGTCAGATTTCAAATCAGTGTGAAAGTAACTTTATAGTATATGAATAATTTGGAGGCGTAATTACACTGATGAGCTAAATATAGCAAAACGAAGGTTAAACATGGTAACAAAATTTCCACATTTAATTGATATATATATACATATATATATATATATATATATATATGTATAATTGCTGATAGTACTACTCTTTTTGCTGGGGAATGTTGTTGCGTTCTTCCTTCAAATATGTATGAACACATGTATGTGTAATATGTATCATAAAATCAAATGTGTCTGATATTGTTGTGAGGTCATTGGCAAATCATAGCAATATATATCTTCAGCTCTGCAAATATGAAGTAGTTATACATGCATTGATTATCATCAAAATTCTTTTCTCGATTGTCCTTGATAAAGAGGAGAATGAGAGACACGCCGTTTACATAAGTGACGGGACAATTGCAAGCTGGACAACTATGCCCTAGTCATATGTATTGAAATCATTGGCATCACTTGACATTTTTGTCTGTGTTTTCTGCATCCCAGACATCTGCATATTTCATTTTAGATGTAATTTTTTAGATTAATTTTTTGTGAACAATTATTCTTCTCACCTACAATCATTATTTGCATGTTGTGATGCTGAGGAAGAATTAAGTTATGAAGGGTTGCCCGCAATATAGATACAATTCAGTTTGGACTTATTAGAATTGAATTTTTTTAAATCAATAAAATGCGTACTTCAATCCCCCTTTAATTCATAAAAATCTATTTGATCTAGAGTTCACATGAATATGTAAAATTAAATGTAATATGTTGATATCAGGATAACATAATATTAAAAAAAACAGCATACATTTAACATGAAATATACAAAATATTGTGATACAAATGTCTGGGATGCCAATGACCAATCGGTATTTGACCAGGACACCGTTGTCCAGAACACAAATGTCCTAGTACCAGTTTAACATTCTATATCTGTATCAGATGTTGGGAGAGGAGTGAAAGGAGAGAACAGTAGAGAAAGGCAATGAAGGAGAAGTCTTTTTATGTAAAAAACCTAGATGGCAACAGATCACATCTGCTTTATACACTTGAAGAGAAAAAAAAAGTATCTTCTTTTTCTTGTTATTTTAGTTTGTAGAACGCACTTCACTACTTTGCTTGTTATTTTCTGCTTGGCATAATATTTTGAATAAATAACTGTCTGCGCTATGCTAATGTTTATTTTACTGTTTATAAACAGAGAAAATCTGAAAGTGTCAATCTTGATGGATATATACTTCCACAGTCTTGTTGATCGTGGGCATCGCAGAACCAGCACTTTCTAGACTTACTCATCTTAATCTCTTGCTAGCCACAATTTCAATCCCGACGGATCCACTTTGTGAGTTGTGATGTCCAGCAGTTGTCAGACACTCTTGCTGCATGACCAGCCCATTGCCGTTTGACTTTTCTGATTGTTTCTATGATATCTATGACCCCTGTTTGTTTTTTAGCTTACTTTGCAGTATTGTGATCTCTTCATGTCATGTTTGGTTAGCGATCAACAATTAGAGACAACAGATATTAAATGACTTTCAGTTCAATCAGGAATCTGTGCCAAATTATTGATCCCAGTTCATACATGACCAGAAAACCTGATTAAAACATTTCTAACTAATTAGAATAGAATGGTGAGCAATCAGTCAATGGCCAAAATAACTCTCTTTTTGAGCCTACCAGAAAAATGTAAATATCAAGGTTTGCATCAAAACAGCCAGTGAATAATTGTTTAGTTTCCATAGGAATAGTTGCAGATTTTAACCAGATATCTATTTGGTACAAAATTAACTTCTACTAAAGGTACTATGACTTAATGCATACATACATTCACCATAATCTCTTCCATACCTATTCTTACTTACAAATAACAAGAACTGCTGCATATATTATAAGTATTAATTGCCTTTAACCTGTTCTTTTTCTTACTCATACCAAATTTGACTTACTGGCATTAGATAGCAGAACTTTTTTTGCTTTGGATTCTTCCCAGCAAATTTCCCATTGTTTGAGACACTGACTGTAGTTTTGAAAAGGGTCATTGACTTTTTTTTGGAGTTTTTTGAGCAATTGAATCCAACATTGTAACTTTGCCACCAGTAGAAAAATTCAGATAGCACATATGAAGAAAGTCATCCAAAACATCACATTAGCAACATAAAAAGCCAAGAGTTCCATCATCAAAGAAAAAAAACTCTTTTAATATCAGTGTTGTTTGTTGAATGAATTCTTTGTTAATTTTGTAAAAAAAATGATTTATGCTCTTCAACTATCATTTGCCCATCAAATGTGCGTATGTTGAAAATATTCAAGAATATGAAATGCTCAAATAAATCTCTTGTACAACTCACACCAAAAAAATATTTGTTGCATACATTTTTGCCTCATCATCATCAGACTTTTAGTGTGCGTCATTGGACATAGACCTTCTCCAAGAACCACCAGACCTCTCTTTTGTGAGAGACACTGAGCCAGTACTTTCTGAACTTATCTAGTTCATCACACCATTTTATATATCGCTAGCCATTGTTTTGTTCATGATCTCTGGGGATCCATGTTGTGAGTTTTGAGTTATGATGTACATCTTGTCTACCATTCTTGCAACATGACTAACCTATTGCCATTTAAGTTTTATTATGGATTGGATGATATATCAGAGTCTCGTTTTTCTCTAATGTATTGTGCTGTCCTGTGATATCTCCATGTTATGTAAAGCATGATTCTCTTTAGTGTATTGCATGGTTTTCAGTTTAAGGGTAAGACTTCTGGTTAGGTTCTATGTTTCAGCTCAATAGGTGCCTAACATTGTATGATTTAAGACAAGAGCAAGTGTCAGAAATTCAAGAGTATTATCTTTAGCCAGGTTTTGATCACAATCTTTACGGCTTTATGTATAAAAAAAATAGCTTGAAAATTAAGATGATAGATACTATTAGCATAAAATTTGAAAACATACAAGTTTTTACCAAAAACTCAAAATAGCATTTAGTTATGCGTAAGTTGAGTTGAAGGTGTACTTGTGGTAGAAATGATAATTTTAAGTGTCCAATCAGACAGTAAGCATTCTTTCAAATCTGCTCGTTGGATGGTCATTGTTTGTCTACTTTTCATTCAAGTACATTCACAAGTGCTCAATTGGATTCAAATCCGGTGATATGCTAGGCCAATCAAGCTCTTATACATTTTGCTTCTTTAGAAATTGTTATTGTTGTAGTGTTTTGGATTATTGTCATGCTGATACACAGCTCTTCTTCATTTGAAGGCAACATGATTTCTTCCAATAAATTGATATAACTATTGAGTTTAACTGTTGATACAGAACACTTTTTTTGTACACTTTGCATACATCTGAACTCATTGGATGCCATCAGACTCTAATAAATTGATTTTTGTTTCATCTTACAACAATACACTGTCCGGAAATGTTGAATTTGTTTCATTATTCTCCTGTTTGTATTTTTGTTGACAATATAGTTTACTACACAGTCATTGATCATTTAATTCAGTGTTATTCAAGGTATGTTTGATTGTTTTAGTAGAAACATTAATGGCACATTCTTTTTTGACCATTAGAACATCCCGGAGACAATTTCTTCATCAATCAATCGCCTGATGAATTGAATAGACCTTGGTGTCAGCTTCCATGGTTGACCTGGTCCTTCCTGTGATCCTCCAACATTTCCACTTTTCTTGTGATTTTGCACATTTGTAGCAACAGAGCTTTTGCTGAAATTCAATCTTGTAGCTATTTTGTATACAGCAGATGTTCTACTCGTTAAAATAAATGATGTAACAATGGGGTTCATGAATCCTGATTGTGTACATGTTGGATACGAGGTTTCCAATGTGTGCATTTACTTTCACCAACACTGATTATATGTGCTGATGTGACTGCCTTTAGTAGAAAACCAATTTTGATTTCAGCATTGTATAACAGCCATGCCCACCACTTACCTACATATATGTTCAAACATAGTGTGTATCAGCATACACATACATGTGTACGCTCAATCTTTGGCAAGCTGTTAATCCCTCAGACTATCTAAATTTATGTCTGTCCCTTTCTCTCTCTAATGTGTGCCCCATCATACCAACACAATCAAAATTACATACAATTTATTTGTTTGCCAGCTATGGACTCCAACTCGTAGAAAGTGTACTGATACCATATCATATTTAATTAACACATACATTAAGCCCCACCTGGCCTATAGATTTTTTTTTCTGAACTTTAAAGGTGCCTTTAGTCTCAACACAGCCTGATTTATCTCACAAAAGGTCAACCTACTTGACCTGCTCTTTTTTCTAGCAATAGAACCAGAACACGCACATGTTTACTCATAAGACTATTTTTTCATAGGCGCGTACACATTTAAGAAAAGAACCCAAATTTACTGGCTTTACATGCGTATTATTTTCTCAGAATAACATGCTCCTCCAAAGTAAATGACAGACCTCTCTCATGTGGAACCATTACTGAACTAAACTTCTGTACACTGAAAGCTACGACTTCATAAGAACTATTTTTACCGTTGCATATTCAAATCCTATGTCAGATAAATATAATCAATAATGGTTTAAAAATGTACTTAGTATATAGAATGAAATAAACTTTCTACATAAGGGGTACTTATCTTTGAAATGACCATGTATTCATATTTTTGGCAGCAGAGTTCCATTGCTGTAGAATTCGGTCATGGATGATACATCCCTAATGAGATACGTTTTGATTGTGTGATGTTCTTCCTGAAATAATAAAATCCTGCTACAGTTGGTTTTCATTGTACTAACAGAAACTGGCAATGGGCAGGCCATGTTGCAAGAATGAAAAACAACCGATGGACATCACGACTCACAATATGGATCTCCGGAGATCACAAGAGAAACCAAGGACGACAGTACACAAGATGGAGATATGAACTAGACAAATTCAGGAAATACTGGCTCTGCAACACCCATGATAGAGAATTGTGGTGAACACTAGGGACGTTAAAAGAATGATGATGATGATGATGATGATGATGATGTTGGTTGGTTTAGAAGAAAATTAACTTTCTGTACAAATTTAACAGGGTGTACTCATTTATGGGCGATACTGTGTAAGTTCATTGTCTTCATATGAATAATATTTTTATTCCTAACCTGCCTCAAACTGTTTTCTATTTTTCCCCTTGCAAAATTTCAGGATCTTTATTCCAGGATGAATTTTGATATACAGTTGCTTCAGGGAAAAAAATGTGCAGTTACAGAAACAAGGTTTTAAAAAATGTTTTTCTCTTTAAAGTTCTAAAAGTTTTAACCAACATCACAATGATCTTGCAGGGACAGCATTTTTTTTCTCACTACTGTAAACCGTCTAATTAACGGACATCCCATCACCAGAGTTTGGAAATACCAGACATATTCTGTTCATTGTGACTATTTCATCCGCCTCAGGAATATCAGGAATAACTGAAATTGCAGGTCGTGTACGTTAATGTGCGATGTGACTCTTGCTTCTCCCTCTCTATTGATTCTCTCAGTGGAGGCGGTATTTACTAATTCACTCCCTCTATGACACCTGGATTTATTGTGCTCTCTTATGTTATCACTCATAATGGCTTCCAAATTAAGAGGTGTTGCAAATATAACATAATATGCAGTGTTATAAGTTAATGAAATAAGTCTAATATCTGTAAATTATTATTATTTTATATTCTCACAATGTAAATTATAAATATATCTATATGTATTAAGAAATGGATATACATATGATCTGACGGAATGATTATGAATTTATCCTCTAAATACATTTATACTGTCATGTTTAAAAAAGCGAATTGTCTGAGAATAAACAAGATGAAACTTGGGCGTGGAAACAGTTACTTGGAACCTTTGCATTACTGGCAGGTGTTTAGCTCAATGGTAAGAGCATTGCTCCCCTATTGGTGGCAGGTTTGATTGCTGCAGCTGCCCTATTTTCTCCAATTGTTTATCCTTTTTACGTTGTCTAGAGCAAGTGATACATTAGCTGTGTAATGATGGAAGATCATTGCAAATAAATTTTTGTATAATATAATGCGATTTGTAATTATGTATATATATATATATATATATATATATATATATATATGTGTGTGTGTGTGTGTGTGTATATATATATATATATATATATATGCACTGTGTCATGTGTACATTTCTGCTATTTTTATGTATTTTTTGATTATTTTGTTTTTTTTATACATGATTCTGTAATACCAGACAATCAGCATTAACAGACACCTGTTTCCCCTTATATCCATTAATAACAGTGTTTGCAGCATATTTATCAATTTGAAAGTTCCATGATGCATTCGTATTGTTCCTATCACGTTTTGTGGAATCCATTCTATAGCATTATTCAGGTGTACTTGCTGTATTGAAAGAAAAGCTCTCTTTTTTTATTCATGCAAACTTGTTCAAAGTTTGGAATCGAGTTCTATTCAATGGAAGATTTCCATCTCAACATAATTATTAATGGATCTGTGAATAGTAAGATAACTTGGAACAGTAGAGCATTTATTTTCAAAAAATGTAGAGGCATAATGCATATTGTGGATAAGTTTGTAGGTAAGTACAAATAAGTACAGGTTTAAATACCCTTGCCATATCTGATTGCAATCAGGACTTAGAAGTACATTACTAGTTAATAAGGTTATTGAAAATAGAAGGCACTGAATATTATTCAAGTGGCTTTTGTGAATTAACAAAGTTGTTTGAAAGTAGAAGAGACTGAATATTATTTATATAGCATTTGTAAATTGACAAAATTGTTTGAAAATAGAAGGCATGTATCTAACAAGAAAAATTTGGATAATATAAAAAATGTTTTTTCAAAAAAGTTTTTCTTTTCATGTGTTTTGAGTCTATTTTTTTTTATCTTGAAATTTATCTTGATTAATTTTGAAATTCATAGAATATATTTGCATGTAAGCAACTGAATTTATTTTCCTGGACGTTTTGGACTTGAGTTAGAAATACAAAGATTGATTAGATTTGATGGTGAGGTTGTGTGTGAATTCATATGTAAGAGAGCTGCTCTTGCCTTTTATGGCTCTGGCTCTCCATGTGTCCTTGTACTATTTGAAAATATAGCTATATTGTTAAAGGCATCTTAACCCGATACTAGACCTTGTGTTCAAGTTGAAGGGGCAATATTGCTCCTTGAGGCGATACAAATTGAATTTAATGCTACTTTGCCCCAGGTTTTAAAATGTACATCTTGAGACCATCTCTTTATGAGAACTTATCAATCAAGGTATAAACATTTCTTATAACATTATGGCTACAAGAGAAAGTAACCAATAACATCACTGGTAGGATTTATGACAAAATTGATAAGTCAAAACTTTCCTTAACTCTAATAATTAAATATACGTAGTTTGTAATAACCTACTCTTGATAATTCAAATTTTTTTATACAGTCATTATATAATCTATTGAAATCATACTATAAATCTGGTTCACAGGACTATTGTCACTATAACTCTGTAACATTAGCACTTGATGTATAATTCAATGATAAATCACTAAATTTTGCAAATTTTTTACTTAAAATCTGTTTTTACTAGTTTTTGTACTTAGTCTGTATGTTGTACATTGTGAAAAAGAAAACAAGTTGCTATTGATCATGAATTGATGCAAATGTTCCTGATTGAATAGCACTATTGTATGTATAAATATACTTCTTTTAATGATTTGCATTCATAACTTGGTAATGAAAATGCAGTTAATATTGCTATTTCAAGAAATGTTTGCTCATTAGAGGGACATTTGGCTCAATTTTGTGCCCTGTCTTGCTGGAAGTCAAGAAGGCACAAAAACTCCAGCCCCAAAGGGCTGAAGATCAGATGGATTTTGTATCCGTGGATGATCAGAAATAAATCATTGAAATAAGAAATTTCTTCTGGCAATTGGACTGTTGCTTATTGCTTGCAGTAGATAACAATATTTTTTTAATCTCACAGGTTTCAAATGGAAAACTAAATCTGTCATTCGCTGTCAATAGCTAAAGTCAAGGTTTAACATTTTTTCTCAACCAGTAATTAGCTATTTGATGCCTTGGATTCTTTTTTGTACATTCAGGCATTGCAGATTGTCAGAGTTGAAGTGAAATGGGCAAAATTAGTACAGAGATAGGTCATGGTGGAAGAATGGTTAAGATCGGATCGGCCAGGCAGTCGGTGAAATGATAATGATCTTCGGGAGATGGAAAGAGAGAGAAAGAGTGGCCGGCTGCAAGCCGGGGCCAGAGGTGTAACCAGCTAGGAATACTGGCGCTAATGAGCATTTGACCATGTGTGTCCAGGGGTTTTATAGTAGTCGTCGTCGGAAGTGACGTTTTTGATATCTAGCTAAAATAAGGGTTTCGTATTTAATTTGTAATTGAAAGAATGTGGGGTGCTACAAAACAATGTTCTTTCATTAAAATTCATTTTGTCTTTTCATATAGCAGATATAAATATATATATAACCCATATTTTTAAAACAGTAAATGATAGACTCATTTTCTTCAATTTTTCACATTTTTGAATCAAATTGCCAAATGCAAAAAATCCTGCTGACCCAAAGTTCATTTAGTTTCAGAGATTTTCTTCCTCATATTTTCCTCAAACTGCTTTCATCTCTACTTCGGAGTTATCTTGTGTATTTTCTCTTGGGCATGTGAGAGTTATATGAAAATATGTCCCTCTGCTCACTTAAATTTGAGGGGATTCAGCAGGTATTGGATTTGATATAATTAATATTAATATTATAACATTATCCTTCAAAATGATAGTGTATTCACAAAGATTAAGGTTGGAGATTATGTCTTGATTGTCTCCCCTTCATTTTGAAAACATGAATAAAGATGGTGGCTGATTACTAACCAGCTGGAACTTGAGTTGAGACTCGCAAACCAAGAAGCATGCAACGCGCACATGAGAGAATCATGCTTAACCTCACATGGAGAGATCAAAAGACAGCACAGTATGTAAGAAAACAGGTGTCAAAAATATCATAGAATTATTTGAAAACTTAAATGGCAATGGGTAGGCCATGTTGCATGAATGAAAGACAATCAATGGACTCACAACATGGATCCCCAGAGATCACATGTAAAACCGAGGCCAGCAGATTACAAGATAGAGAGATGAACTTGACAAATTTAGAAAATATTGGCTCCGCGATGCCCATGATAGAGAAGTGTGGCGAATCCTCGGGAAGGTCTATGTCCAACGACAATGTTAAAAGACTGATAATGATGTTGATCATTGAGAGATTCACCACTTGGAAATGGCTGATCTTGAGAGAAATTTCTTTATCTTGGAGTGGCCAATGAGATAATCTGCTCGGTGAAGACATTTTGCACATTTACCAGTCTTGTAACTACTTCTGCTATAAAAAAAATAGTGCAATTTCATTCCCTAATCCTAGTAACAAACTAGTTTTACATATTTTCCAAAGATGGCATAATACTTACCGCTGGTAAATATGATTCAAGTAGTACCTAGTAAATGGGATCTTGGCGTTCAAAACTGGCAGTGCCATGAAGGAATAATGTGCATATGCTTTTTAGAAACTTTGCAATATTTTTGAAAGCTGTCTCTCTTCTTACTCTCGCTGTGAATTGGACAGTGATTCAAAACAAAACTAGAAAATAAGGATTATTATCAGAATAAAACATCAATTTGAGCAAGGAAATAAATTAAGCTTGTTAAGTTTACTGCACTATTCATTCATTTCTCTTGAGAGTAGTGCACTCTCTTCAGAAAAATTGCTTTTCATCAACGAAGGCACTTGAGACTCTTAGAGAATGGAGAAAATAGTACTAACATTAAATCCATGGAATCACCTTCCAGTGGAAGAAGAAATGCTTTAGAATCAGACACACACACATCTTCATTAAGGAAACGAATGAACTTTCTTATTGCAGTGTTTGTTCATTTCCATTTTTAAATATTGATTGCGGGCATGTCTCATTCTGTAAGGAATTAAATGGAAAACAATAAAACGGAAATTTCTCAGCAAAATAAAAAGGATATTGGAAGGAAAATCATGGAAAAAAAAATTGTGTGCCAAATTGACAAAGTTTTACTGGATTACCCTTCTGCTGAAATCCATATCTAAGGAGATTTCAATGTCAACCATAAAACATGGTTAGCGTATCCTAACTGAACAGATATCAGAAGTAAGCATTGCTACAAATTTTGGATTGCATATGATTTAACTCAAATCATCATTTCCCAACCTGTGTTCCTGATACCAAAATCCTGTATCTCAGTCTGCTAGATCTCTTCTTAACTACTTGCCTAGATCATCGTGCAACCAATACATTATCTCCCCTGTGCTTATCTAACCACTGTGTATAGTCACCGTCATTATCAATGTGCTGAACAAAGAATCTTCTGATCTTTCATTCCATTGGACTATTTTCTGGAACTCAAAGACAGACTGGGAAGGATTTTGTTCTGTCTTGGCTTATGTACGGCTGGATTTTTCTTTAGATTTTCGACATGAAAAATAACTTACCTTATTACTGACTAGGTCTTAGCAAGGATTAAAAGTTATGTTCAACTTGAAAAATATCAACATAAAGCTAATTCTCAACCTCGATATACATCTGAATAAACTGCTGGTATTGCCCTTTTCAATCAAAATAAAAATAGCATCACATTGATATCCTTCTGTTATGCCCTTAACCAAGGTTTACTGTTGATATACTTTCACTGCTCATAAGATAGTAGCTGTTATTGCTGTATAATTGCTCTGAACATCTCCAAGGCTTTAGACATGGTTTGGCAAAGAGGTTTGCTTTATAAACACACCAGCTATGACTTAACTGGTAGAATTTTTTACACAATCAAAGCTTTTTTATCAGTTTCAAGGATGATTTGGATTTATCCATTGAACTTGCATAATTTTCAAATGAGGTATCAAATGGTTCGTTAGATTCAATCCTTTCAAAACCAATCTAATATCTTCTCACCATCAACATGCACATCCTGACTTTCGACCCATCTCAGGAGTCCCCTGTGCCTGGATGAACTTCTGGATCTCAAATTCACACCTGATTCTAAATGGGATTCTTACATGACTTCTAGTTTTAAGGACACAGCTAAAATAGTAGAATCTTGCTATCAATCAAGAAGATTTGTAATATCTAAAGGACTGTTATATTTCTATAAAAGCCAAATCTGTCAAAAATGTAGTACTGCATGCACATCAGGTACTTTCCTCACTTGAAATAGAACAGAAGTTATTGCAGACATATTTTTTTTCCACTTTCCACCCACTGTCTTGTTGTCCTAATGTTGCAAGTTTGGCACTTTCCAACTGTTACTTCCATGGAAAGTGTTCAGAAAAACTGCTTTCCCAAGTCCCTCATGTCAAGGAATTTTCAGTCAAAACTAAGTCTGTTATTAAGTTACATTCGTACAAATAGCTTCTTCTCCAGAACATATACTGCATGTTATAAACTCCCGTGTAAATGTTTTCCCCTCAAGTACAATTTTTAAATCCAAAATGAACAATTGCCCTACCCAATGTTAGTTCTTAAAAAAATTATTGTATTGTTCTTTATGTTTAAGTGTTTCTAAATCTTTTAAATCATTTAACTCACTTTGACTTATGGGTTTTTTTAGTTTTCATTTTGAACATTTCTGACTTTATGATTTTGATAAGCTATTTCAACTGTATTTTTTTTCTACTGGTCTTAATTCTGTGGCATAGATACACCTTTTCTTACTAACCCTTTGATGTGAAAAGTGTCCAGAAGGACTTGCTTGAGGTGACCAAATGTAAACAAAAAAAAAACAAGGAAGAAAGGGCAACAGCTAAAGCAAAGATCAAGTAAGGTTAGTGCTATCATGAAATAGCCTTTGTCCAGCAGTGAACTTGCAATAGTTGCTAAAGATGTATAAGTTCACACACATGCTTGTGTAGAAACAACAGCTATGTCACTAATGAAGCCTTCATCTGATGACCCTTGAATCTGGCATAGCTTCAGGACTAATGAAATAAACTTGACTCATCAATTCCTCATCGTTGTGAAACTTTTAACCTTGTTGAGACTAATGAAAAAGCCCCATAATGCTGGGTCATATATTGCTGATTGTTTCTTATTTGAAACTTTTGATACCATTAGCTGTTTCTTTGGGCAAAGCTGCAAGAATCTTACAACTTGACCAATTTAGAATTCAAGTGAATCTCTCAAACGGTTTTTCTTGTACACACTTTTATTCGGGTTCCAGATCACAAGACCATTAGGGAGAATATCCTTTTTTGTATATCCTTCTAGCTGGGTTCCTAATGAGTCAAGCTGTCGGATTTTTTTAATTGAATTATGAATATTGGTCATTCCACCTTTACCGCATTTCAAAAGAAAAAACAAATGGTTCGCCTTTGGAGATACACATTAAGAGAGTCGGTTCAGAGTTCAGATAAGAGAGGAGACAGATGTTTTCTATCTTGGAAGTCAAATCGACTTTTGACTTGAGAGATGGTTCTGTTCATTATGATGCCAGATAGGTCTTGCTGATTTTATAGATATAAGATTATCTTCAAGTGTAGGAATTATTGTTCTTATTTGAAAGCAGACGTTTTTGTTTTCTCTGAGTTTGTATTTATAGGTATAAGTTACTTATCACTTATCACTGATACCTTAGGCATCTCTTGAAAAATATTTTGTTGTAAAGCCTATCCTGTATTTTTATTTGTTTTTAGCTGACTTTATTTTTGATGAAATTGTACCTTTTTGGTGATTCATTATTTTTGATAGAATGATCATTTTGCTAGAAAAGATTTTTCATGCCAAGAAATTGCTGCAGTGGTAGGAATAAAAGTTAAAAGAATTTTACACATAGCCAATAGCCTTCTCTTTCACTCACTCACCAGTAACAGACATTACAGATCAGTTTGATTTTCATTCTTTTTTTCATTGACCAATTGAAAACAGACATGTATTTATCATTCATTGCTGAGACTGTAGCACAAATGCCATTATTGAGAATATCATTGGAAAGTGTTTTGAATGACAAATGATGTATTGACGAAGCATTATCCAATGACTATTGCCTGAAATTATTGGATGACACTCGAATCACCCGATGACCAAAAAGATGAACCTACTTATATTATGCTATGAATTGTTACTTCATTCATCCTATACCTGGAGATCAACCAGTGATTGAAACCCATTCCTCATTTTAGTAAATAGGAGAACTAGAGTCCTTAATATGGTAGATACCTAACAGTATTTGTCTTCTATAAATTGCAAATGAAATGCTCATAATAAAATAGAAATTGAAACTAATAAGTCATGATTCAAAATATATGTGTTACCAGAATCTTTAGGCTCATAATTTTTATTTCTATTATTATTTGGACCATTCTCATCTTGGTTGTTTTTCATACAACGTTTTGGCCGTTGTACTCTATGGCCTTCATCAGGTATCATCTGGTAGGTGTGGGGAAGTAACGAACCGAACCCTTTATTTAACCGACGGGGGCATGTTTTGTCTGATTAATTGATGGCAATGGGAAGCTATTCTTCTTTTTTTTTTAGTTTCCTTTGACATTTAACTGTTAACTGTTTCCTCCAGTGTTTAAGTAAACGTTCATGTTACAAAATAAAAGTATTCGGTTGAAAGAAATGATGATCATGACAGCCATTTAAATTCTAGTAAAACTTTTCAACATTCCTTCATCTTCTTACAGCTATAATTTTATTTTCTATCAATGAGCTCTACGATAGCTGATGTCACTTTTCACAGAGAATTACTTACATATATCACAGCAGTGGCTTCTCATTGCCTTACCACAGCACCAAACTAGTGTATTCTCTCGGGGAATAATACTTTGTAGTGAGATCGTCACTCCTCCTGAAGGCAGAATGTAGGATTCAGCTCATGGCCTTCCTTGAAGACCTGTGGGATCAGGTATCAGTATCGTACTCTGGTTGATCAGTTGTGGTGTTGAATCCTCAAAAGTTAGCGCTGATAATATATGAAACACAAAAATTGGCAGTCGGAGCCCATTAGTGATGCGAAAAGCTTGAGAGTTGAAAATGGCATTTTTGAGGTGAGGTTAAAAGGATGTTACTTTCTTCCATATACCGGCAAATAAGTTGAGACTCATTTGCTCATATACTTTTAAAATGGATGTTCCTTTCCTTCCTCGGGCGATGCTGCTCTCAGTTTTATATATAAATACATATAGTCCAACCTGTAGAAATCTATGGGGTATTTGTTTTTCTATGATATTGCACTTTCTCTCCTTTACTTCCCTCACAAACATTTGAATATAATCTGTCATATTTGTTTGGTAAATGGCTTCTGTTTTGTTTCTTACCCTCGGCCACCTTGGACATAGATGACACATATGTCTGGATAGGGTTAATAGAAGGATTCTACAACATACCTGTGGGTGACCACCAGCATTTTTGTATCCATGACCTTGTCCTCTCGGTTGATAGCCGCCGCCGCCGCCGCCTTCTTCTTCTTCTTCTTCTTCTTCTTCTTCTTCTTCTTCTTCTTCTCCTTCTCCTTCTTCTTCTTCTTTTTCTTCTTCTTCTTCTTCTTCTTCTTCTTCTTCTTCTTCTTCTTCTTCTTCTTCTTCTTCTTCTTCTTCACCACCACCATCATCATCATCATCATCATTCTTTTAGTTTCTGTAGTTGGACAAAGACCATCCTCAGAATTTACCAGACCTCTCTATCATGGGTATTGTTGAACTAATACTTTTTGAACTTGTCTGTTCTGGAACTTCATCTAATATTTAACGGTCACAGTTTTGCATATGATTTCTGGGGATCCATATCGGGAGTTGTCATGTCCAGCGATTGTCTGCCATTCTTGCAACGGGACCAGCCCAATGCCATTGAGTTTTTGAATTGATTCTATGGTATACTTGATTTCTGTTTTTTTTTTTAATATACTGTGCTGTTTTGTGATCCCTCCATGTGATGCTGACCACGATTCTCTCCTGCGCATATTGCATGGTTCCCTGTTTGAGGGGCATTTTTTCGGTTAGGTCCCATGTTTCAGCTCCACAAATTTTTTACAGCCTGACTTGAGATGATTTTCCGCAACCCTGAGATTTGCTGTCATAGGTGGACTGCTTTTTTCAGATCTGCATTTTTGTGTCTTCGTTTTAAACACATTTGTTGTTCATGACTGTTGCATTACTGCTATGTCTTAAGCACGCAGCTTAAAAAAACTGGTATGTTCCAGGCGAACCGTGTTGAAGTTGTAAGAGCAGCTTGTGAAAATAGGAAGTGGAGCAGAAGTTGAAATAGATCGAATGAAAATGATTTGAGAGAGAGAGAGAGAGAGAGAGAGAGAGAGAGAATCTGACAATGAGAGAAATAGATTTTTTCTTTGCTGTATGTTACTCAACAGATGTTTTTTGTTTCTAAAAATGTGCATTGCTTCTTGCCAGGAAAAAAAAGAAACTCACTCCAAATCCTTCATGGGGGTAAACTGTAGTATCTGTTTTATTTATCTGGTTTGATATTTCTGGGTATCTTATTCTTGATAAAAATGAAGCCTGTTATATGCTTGTAAGAGATAAATCTCAGCCCCAGAACTGCAGTTGTTTTGGCGCATGACTGCCAACAACATATAACTTCTAATTTACATTCAGATTTCTTCAAGTTGAGTTTTCCATAGCTTGGTAGTTGTAATCTCTCCAAGTAGATTCTTTTGTTCTCTTTGTCACTACACAGTCAAATACCCACTTTCTTTCTCCTTCCACTTGCTTCTCCCTTTTCATCTCAGCTTGTAAGATGAACTCAATGGGTTGCTAGCTAACCATCAATTGAACTTTACTCTCCAACCAAAACATCACAGCAAAAACTGTGAAAAAAAAAACCCAACTTTTTATTAGCTACCCTGTCAAATCAATGGTCTTTATATTCAAAAGAGAACTAAAATGGTCCAACAATCACTTGACCTGTCCTCGCATCTTTAAACTCTTTCTTTCTTGATCTATTCAAACTATACAAATGCTGGCTCATAAGGTAACATAAACGCATTCATTTTATTACACACATAAGTGCTCATATATATGCTTTCATGCCCATTAGCACACACATTCATGTACGTATGTTGTGTAACATAAACACATGCCCGTATACATTTGTACATTATACTTGATAACCATTATGTATTTAACTTGAATCAACTCTGGCCCTTTTTTGTGCAACTTGAGTATCAGAATCACTATCCATGGTCTGTAATGAATAAGAAAATAGAAAAACAAATGGGCAAGGATCCTGTTTTTCTGCTTTGTAAATTTTATGGGTTGATATTCAGTTGTTTGCAGCATGTAGTCCTACTGGATCATATTTTTTCTTCCAATTTTTAGAACTTTCAATCCATTAAAACCATTGAACATTTTGAAATTTGTTAGGTTCAAGAAAAACATTTCTCTAAAGGTTTAATGAGGGTTGTTCTTTGTACAATGTTACTATAATGATGAAGTGGGTACGTGCTTTACTCCACTTCATATTAAGGTACTGCTTACATGAGTTATATCCCGTTTGGTTTTTTAAAAAATGGCAGAAAAAAAAGATGAAGATTTTGAAAATTTGAATCTTTGTTGGTATTGAAGAGATAAACTTTTCTAGGAGAACTGCATGCTGTTCAATACTGAATATTCTCCCTTTTTTTGTATGATTATGTTACTGATATTTCTGTTACTTCTTTTTCAGGTAATTATTCATGGCCATAGTGGAATAGCAATGCCAACAATCTGGTTCCGATATGACCTCAGTCCTATTACAGTTCAGTACAATGAAAAACGGAAGCCAGTTTATTCATTCCTCACGACTGTGAGTGTTGTATTTTTTAGGCTCAAAGATGTAATCATGTCTCTGGGTTTTCCTATCATCTTGTTGATCAGTTCTTTATAAAAATATGTGTACATATAACTGGATCAAAGTGCATTGGGATTCTCTGTTAATATGGAAACCGGGTAGGAAGCTGACAAACTGTGTTATATCTTTGGCAAAAGGCCAAATGAAACAAACATACTAGTTGGTATTATTGACATATCACTATAACAAAGAGAAACAATTTGCATGTTGGCCTTTGTGGATTAAGCTGAAAGGAATATATTATATATAAAATTAATCTCCTGTGTGTTGCAGCATTCATTTTTTACAAACCTTTTCCTTTCATGAATCTTGTATATATGTGGACTTAATATTTTTTGATTCTGTAGACTTGTAATGTGTGGTGATTTGTTTGAGTCTGGTTTTCGTAAGATGAGGAAGGCAATGAAATAACTAAAAGCAGCAGTTAATGAAAACCTAATCATCTACTGGCAAGTGCTGAAATATCTTAAAGATGATAAAACTCGTCGAGTGAAAGCTGACAAGATTTTTTTTTAATGAAAACTCAAATACTGTCTTGTATTAATTTGAAATGACATGATACCATTAAGATTCATCACCATTATTTAAATAGATTTTATTCATGAATTATTTGTTTGATTCTTTCATTTCAATGCTCTGTAAAAAAAAAAAAGGCAAGTTTCTGTAAAATCTAAATTTGTGGTAAAAGTTGAGTTTATCATTCACTTATTTGGAAACTGAATTGACTGATGTAGATATGCACACAGTTTATATTTTTAACTCAATACTTGTCAAAATCTTCAAGGAATCTAAAAAAAAGTTACTCTAAAGATTTTTGCAAGAATCTTTAGAAAAAGAAGGATAAGTGTTTAAAATGGGAACAAATGTAATATATTCAGTGGCATGGCTTAGCATGGTATGTTTCTATGGCATTAAAATGCCACAGCGGCTGTGACATGGTGGAATTGACATCCTATGATTTGATGAAGCTTGGTTGAGTGAAGGTGATGTGTGTGAACTAAACTAAGTTATGTGAGCATTGCAAGAATTGTACCAGTGCGAGGCTGACATGAAGGAAGGACGTCACTAGAAAGGGTTTGTGTACGATCTTGTTTTGGCAAAAGCATCTAGACCAGACCTAATCCCAGTAGTGGTTTTGAAAAGTTATTTAACCATTATTTCAAAAGGAGTGTTTTCTATGCACATAGAAGTTACCTTCTGTTTGTCAAGTTCTGGAGAATTCTCATAAATGCCATTTTCAAATACAATACAGGCCAATCAGTCTTTTGTGCATTAGAGTGTCCATTCCTGCTCGTTCATCGGCCCTAAAAGACTCTGCCACATCACTTACTTTGGGTGAGGGTGATGTGCTCCAAAAGCGACAACCCAAATCCTTCACCATGGAAATACCTGTTCTTACTGAGTCATCGGTCCAACAGCGACCATTAAAACACAGCTCGAAGACTGTCAACAAAAGAACAACTTTATGCATAGGCACCTACAACGTCAGAACACTGTCAACTGACATACACCTAATCGATCTGGAAAGTGAAATAAAAAATGTCAAGTGGGACATCATAGGGATTAACGAGGTAAGAAGGCCTGGAGAAGAACTAATCGAACTGAGGAGCAGACATCTTATTTACAGCTATGGAAAAAGAGAAAGTAAAACAAAGTGGAGTAGGCTTTATCATCAATAAGAACCTGAAAGACAATGTATCTGGCATCAAAGCTGTCTCTGACCGAGTAGCTAGTGTCATAATACAACTTTTAAAATGATACAAACTTAATATAATCCAAGTCTACGCTCCCACTTTGCAATCAACCCAAAAAGAAACAGACAACTTCTATGACGACTTGAACTCCCTACTCCAAGACACTAGAAAACACTTCAATGTTATTATGGGAGATTTCAATGCACAGGCAGGACAAGGAAATGAAGGTTGTGTCGGCAAATTCGGATACAAAGTACGGAATGAGAGGAGAAGATCTTGTAAACTTTGCAATGGCTGATGGATTCAAAATCGTGAACACTTTCTTCAAGAAGGGACCCAATAAGAAACTCAGAAGAGCCCCAATCGCGAAACAAAGAACAAAATAGACTACATCCCAACGGACGAAAACGATATTGTCAAGAACATCCAAGTCCTGAATCAAGTCAATGAAGGCAGCAACCACAGAATGGTACCATGTAAAATACAAGTAAACACCTATAAAGAATGCAGGAAAATGTTTCACACAAAACTGCAGCCTCTAAACATACCAAAAGAGCATGTTCAATCTTTTAAGCTCAAACTGGAAAACAGATTCAGAATTCTTACTGAACAAGACGACACTAACATCAACGAACTACGCAACAAAATAACAGCGTCACTAATTGAAGTTGTCACTACATTCAAACCAATGAACATGCAACCCATTAGCAAAATCTCAGATGAAACTAGAAATCTCATGGAAAAACGCAGAAACCCCAAGCCACCGACAACAAGAGAGAAATTTGAAGATGCAGAACTAAATAGATTGATCAAGAAAAAAATGAAGGGAAGACAGAAGGAGATACACAGCGGCAGTCATCAAATCGACTCTTGAAAGAGGTTGGGGCTTCAAAGCTATAAACAAAGGCCTAAACTTGGGATGAAGGCAAATGACTAGCATACTTGAGGAAAATGGTAACTTAACAACAGATAGAGACAAGATTGTCGAACGTGCCAAAGAATTCTACCCAAAACTTTATTCGTCCAAACAAGGACTACAAAACAATGAGCGGGATACGCAAGATGTGAGCAATCAACTTGAGGACTTCCCAAAAGTAACCCTGTGGGAGGTAAAAAAAGCCATTAAACAGATGAAGAAAAGAACAACCCTTGGACCAGACAACATCACCATCAACCTACTCCAAAAAGCGGGTAAAATCATCACTAGGAAACTGGCCATCTTCTTCAACTTGTGTCTAAAACACAGTAAAGTCCCAGATGATTGGAACACTGCTATCATAATGCTTTTATACAAAAAAACCCCCCGAAAGACCTCCACAACTACAGGCCTGTCAGCCTACTCAACTGTGTATACAAATTTCACCAACCGAATCATGAAAACACTTGATGGAAACCAGCCATGTGAACAGGCTGGCTTCAGAAGAAGCTATTCGACCATGGACCACCTCCATTCAATAAATCAGCTGAAAGAAAAAGCAGCAGAATATAAACCACCTCTCCCTGTAGCATTTATCGACTTTAAAAAAGTGTTTGACTTAGTAGAAATCCCTAAGGTCATGGAGGCCATCACTTGACATGGTGTAGATCCAGTATATGTTGAAGTGCTGAAACATATATACAATCACAGTAGCTCCTTTATCAGGCTACATAAAGACTCGGACCCCTTTCAGCTCCAGAAAGGAGTAAGATGATACCAGCTAACTTGAACTCTTCACAGCCTGCCTCGAGATGATCTTCAGAAGACAAGACTGGGAGGGTAAAGGAATTATAATAAATGGCGAGTATCTGAGCAACCTCAAATTTGCAGACAACATTGCCTTTTTTGTAGAGAACCTATACAACCTCCAACTAATGATAGATGAACTAAATGAAGAGAGCAAGAAAGTCGGCCTACACATGAACTTCAGCAAGATAAAGATCATGTGCAACTACCACATTGGAGATAAAAACACTAAGATTAAAATCAAGGACACAGAACTGGAGGAAGTAGATCACTACATGTACTGAGGATATTGAATCTCCATGAGACCCTCAAACAAAGAAGAAATCAAGCAAAGAATCACACTAGGATGGCAAGCCTTTGGCAGAGCAAGCTCAACCTTAAAAAATTAGAAGATCCCATTGATCCTAAAAAGAAGGGTGTATAACCAATGCATCCTCTCAATAGTTGCTTATGGAGCTGAAACATGGAACCTAACCAAGAGACAGATCTGCAAATTGAGAAACATGCAACATACACATGAAAGAATTATGCTGGGCCTCACATGGAGAGACCATAAGACAGCACAGTATATCCAAGAAGAGACAAGAGTCAGGGACATCATAGAATCCATAAAAAATCTCAAATGGTGGTGGGTTGGCCATGTTGCAAGAATGGTAGACAACCGATAGACATCAAGACTCACGATATGGATCTCCCAAGATCACATGCGCAACTGAGGCCTGCAGAATATTAGATGGAAAGACGAGCTAGATAAGTTCAGAAAGTACTGGCTCCGCAACGTCCATGATAGAGAAGTGTGGCAAATCCTGGGGAAGGTCTATGTCCAACGACGGATGTTAAAAGACCAATGATGATGGTGATGATGATTTGAATCAATCTTAAACAAACATGTAATCAACCACCTGGAAAAACTCACCCTCTTTAGTGATACCCAAATTTTCAGACTTCCGGTCTACAGCTGAAATACTGTCATCACTGATCGGATTAGTAGTGCACTGGATAGCGGCTACGACGCTTATGTTATTACCTCGGAAATCTCCAAGGCATTTGGTAAGGTTTAGCTCAAAGGTTTGTTTTATAAACATACCAGCTATTGCATAACAGGAAGTTTTTCCTACAATCAAAACTTTCTGTCAGGAAGAAGTCTCAAGTTTTATAGCCAATGGCCAGTCTACAGAGGGTCATGAAATTATTGTAAGAATGCCCTGAGGATCCATTTCAGGGCCTAAACTTTTCCTTTTGCTTATAAGTGATCCAACTGACCATGTAATCAGGTTCTCTATAGACTTGTATGCAGATGACTATGCACTTCATGGTCTTACTTTCAAAAACATAGACCATTTAAAACTAAGTTCAGATCTACCCAGTAAGCTCACTGTCATTATTAAATTGTATATGAAATGGCTCATCAAATTCAGTCTTTCCAAAACCAATCTTTCATCTTTTCTCCATCAACATGCAAAGCCCAACTTCTCACCTATCTTGATAAATAGTACTATTTAAAGGAGTCTCTCTGCTTGGATAAACTTCTGGATCTCAAATTAACAACGGTGCTCTTACATTACTCCTGCGTCCAAACACAGCTAAAATGATAGGATCTTTCTATTGACCAAGAAGGTTTCTAAATACCTCAATAAGAGCCAAATCTGCCCCCAGGTAGAGTACTACATGCATAACTGAAAAGTCCCCTCTTTTCAAGTACTTTCCAAACTCAATTGAGTACAGAAGTGAATGTGTGAACTAATGGGTGATGAGCTCTTTCCCACATGGTAACCACTATCCCATTAACGTGATGTTGCAAGTTTCCATGGAAAATGTTTAAGTGAGCTAAATTCTCAAGTCCTCACCCTCTGGAAATTTTTAGTCAAAATCTGGTTTCCTAGGAAAACAAATGCATACTTTTTGGATATTTCACTGTGTTGAATAACCAATAACTCAGCCTCCTACTATTTCCTAGAACATACCGTGGTAGTTCATGTCCTAAGAATTAAGTTGTTCTCTTCAAAGCAAAAACCAGAGTGCAGTTTTTCTGAAATAAAACTAACAAAGAAAACTTATGACCCTTACACCAATCACAAAAGTAAATATAATTCAAAGGAATTTGTCGGAAAGAAAATGATAGCAAGTCAAGATTTGGTGGAATGAAAATGTGATCTTTATGGTAAGAGAATGAAATACCAATACGTCAGGAGGGAATTCAAGTGCCAAGGTTTCAATTCTAATAAAAAGTTCTTGGATAGATCTGGTGGTTGAAGGAGCAAAACTCAAGGATGCTGACAATGTAAATTAATGTTCTTAATTCATTTTCATTTTCATGATATCAAAGAAGTGATTCTAAAGCAATCATATAAATCCTCAAAGCGGTGTGAATTTTTGGAAAGAATCGGGCTTGTTAGAAAAATGCTTTTAAAAGAGAAATGTCCTTGAATAGATAGTGGAATTGAAAGAGAAAGAAAAAAAGAGAAAAGAAGGGTCAGACCTTACCTTCAAGAAGAGTCAGAACAAAGAAATTTAATTTTTGCACATTTTTGATTTTATACCGGACTTCTGCCAGTACCAGCAGTAGTGGTGTGGCAGCCCCCAGAAGGGTCAAAATAGCGAGGAGGAATTGACCAAGGGCACATAACTCATCTGCTAACTGGAATCTTAGATATGATATAATTTCAACTGTCAGCGATCCCTACAACAGATAGCCACAAGTTCCACAACTATAGCTCCTTCCTAAGAACAGCACTTTTCAATGTTTTCCTGAGGAATGCAATTGCGATTTTTTAAAATATAAGATGAACCAGCACCTTACCTAATATTGGCATTGGCTTTGCTTTAATACTCCATAACATTATTATTTCTATCTACGTAATCTTTACTATTTAATCGCTTGTTAGTTATTTAACTACCTAATTGGTCTATTAGTATCTCTTTCATTTGAAACTTGGTATGTATTAATATTTCTAACTTTTATAATTCCAACTACAATAAAGCATTTTAATGTATTAACAAATTTTTTTCCCTTTGATCACTTGTAAGACTTTGAACTATTATTATTCTTTTAGGTTTCATTTTACACAAGTCATTTTTTAGTCCTTCTGAATGTGATAGAAGCAATTGAAGTGTAAAAACAAAACAAACTTTGCTTCTAGTTCAAAGTCTCTTCCTCTTTTCATTATCCATTTTCTGTCTTAGGTTCTCCAAATAGAGAATTTTCTCTCCAATGAAGAAGAAACAAATCATGTTATGTATTTCTGAAGTCCTACAGCTAAAATGGCAGTCAATAGCCTACAAAGAAATATGATGATAAAGCAGTTTATAACAATGGTATTGTGAAAAATACAGAGAAGTAGTAGTTTATAAAATATGGATGAAAATAATTTGTTTTGAAAGAGTAACATTATATTATATTGATGTTTTCACAAACTAAGCATTTATTTTACTAACTACAAGACAACTAAAAACATGACTGGAACTGATCTTGTTTAGAATTGTAGGCAATGACATTCATGAAAATTTCTTTTTCACCAAATTATACAGACTGGTTGTTTGAAGTAGTGTCTGGCTTTTTATCATGCTTACATCAATAATAATTAGAAGAGAAAGCGTTTCTTTTCGTTGTTTCCCTTCAGTACTCTTCAATAAAACAAGAAACAACTTTGCTTTAAAATCATTCATATATGATACAAAATATTAAGTTATATCTAAATCTGGCTAGAATTAGATTATCTGTTTTTAGATATTTTTTGTCATCTCTCTTCTCTGTAACTTCATGCAATTGTATCAAATCAAAATATATGAAAATATTTGTTTCTTAACAAGTTTAAAGTTTATGTTCACCATTACTGTGTCTCTCTCCAGAGTTGTATTCTCAGTTGCTCTTACACTAGATACCCCTCTTCTCATTTGCTTTCTGTCAAAATATCCTTGCTTGATGGTATCTTTTTTTAAAGCCTACTCTCATTTGAAGGGCTCTCTCTACCAATGTTCCCAGCTGAAGAGATCTTGGTATTTGGATAACAAGCAAAATATCATTGGATGTTTTTTGCCTTAAGTGCATCCAAGATGAAAATAGAACAAAATAGAAAAAGGTGTCTGTATCAAATGGTTTCTGAGTGTTTGGATAAGTGCAACTGAAAGGGATGGATATCTGAAAATAAACAGCTGGGAAATATGAACTGTGAAGAAGTTTCCAAATGATAAAAATATTATTTTGATGTTGTATTCAAAACAGTCTCTGTTTTTCTAATGGTAGCATTGCATCATCAGCTTTCTGGAGGGAAAAATAACAATCAAAAAGTTGATCGCAAGGATATGTTTCAAGTGGTTCTTGTTGCAATCCATATTTTTGAATGATTCCTTCATTCCTGACAAGCATTTTTATGATTTTTAGAAACTGCCAACCAAAAACTGTCAAAATATGTTTCTTCAGTCTTTAAGTAGATCTGACTGGCTACGCATAGCACATACAGGCTGCACCAATGGAGTTAGATGGCTGGAGATTTTACTCCTTATTATGTCAAGAAAAAATGTTTTTTCCCCAAGTGTAACTACCCCCATTTCTTTTTTTGGGGGGGGGGTCAATTTACAATATAGGTTTATGCTAAATTGATTGCTCAGTTCATGTCTGGCAGCATTAACTAAATTTTGAAAATTCAGACTTTTAGTGGTAACTGCCCAACAAAAAGTGAGAGATATAACCTATTCATTGAACAGCCCTTTTTCCAGTTTTTTAATTGATCATCCCCAACAGAGCATGCTGTCAAAAGATGTTGGTCGCATGACAGTTTCACATGAAGTACTAGTCAAAAATTTAAAATATGGTTGCCGTTGCTTCTACAAATAATAATAAAGTTCAAGTTTATATGGAAAATGTTTATTAGGATTTAATGTGAATGAAATGCCAGCAAATATTAAGTTGGACATAATCTTGGCATTTCTATGTAATCAGTGAAATTCAATTTGATTCCCGCATCTTTAATATTTACCAAACTGAAAATGAGTTGAAATAATAATGTTATAATTACAGACTTGGTGGAAGCTGAATGATTGCATTTGATGTAATTAGTGAAATTGATGAGGTCTATAAAAAGGCAGTCAGCTTTAGCCAAAATATGGCACTATCAATAAACTCAGGCCTTCATTGTGTCTATGATATTTTTGGATTTCCCACTTACAACCTGGGTTGGTTTTTGAGCTCAGCTATAAACCAGGATATCAAATGCTCATTTTCACTGACGAGAAACTCCCTCCTCCTGGTATGCTTCCTGTAGCATAATCATTCTAACTTCATCGCCTTGTTCTTGTGCCATACCAAGCTAAGCTTAATAAATATCAATGAACTGATAAGAAAGGCTAAACCAAAAGCTACTAGTAAATTATGTGACTTCATATTCACCAGGATGGAAAATATTGAGTAAAATATACTCTGACTCATGTTTATGGTTACTGAACTCATTAGCTATCTCTAATCATAGTTGCTAGCCATATTCTACGGCTCAATTTTAGGAAGTTATAAATACAAGTGTTCATGGGATCTATCCTCTGCATATATATCTCTTTCATTGCTAAGGCTGTCTATTTTTTCTGAGGTTGAATGCACCAATTGGAGGACTGGTTGCCCATGGTGAGCAGAATAATAAGATCACTTCCAAAACCTATGTAAATGTCAAAGATATCTTTTTGTCTTGGGATATGTTCCCTGCACCTCCCCTTCATCCCCAGATGATGTAATAATTATCAGGTGCAATTGGTCAAGCTAAAAAGAAATCATCTCAAGAGACTACAGACCTCAGTTTTTCAACCTGGGACTTCATTTTTTGAGTGTGAATCATATCTGTTTTTAAGTTGCGGCAATTTAGTTTTTTGAAAATCCTGATTTTTAAGGTCCAACAGGTACATTCAATCAAATCAAAAATTGAGCCCTATAGCTACGGTAAAAAAAAATTATCCAACCAGAAGATACTGACCACAATTTTCTCCAGAGACATACCAAATTTGGAACATAGTTGCTCAATGGGACTGTGCAGTGTTATTTTTAAAACTTTTGATTTTGAGGCTCCAAATGCATACATAAAATTTGCATAAATCCTGAGCTCAATAACACCCATATTAATCAACCAAAATTAATTAATTTTTTGATTTTTCTATGTATTTTTGGAGGGTGATTAGAAATATTTCAGGGGCAAATATATTCATGCACAGTGCTAAAAATGTGATTGTGCATGAATTCAAAACTCAACTAGAAAGCACTCTACCAATGCCATTTCAAGGGAAGTAATTATGCATGGATCCATCCAAAAATCTAAACACATCTTCAACGATTGTTTGCTTACCTTTCAATCAAATCTCATAGGGAATCACTGAGGACCGTTGGAGATATTGTGCAACCTGAAATGGAATTTTGGCTATTTCTTTTTTGTTGTCAGGCTGGATAGGTAATTGGGCACAATTTTGCATATGAGAATCAACGTTTTGAGTTGTGATGTCCAGCATGTCCAGCCCATTGCCATTTGAGATTTTTAACAGTTTCTATGATGTATCGGACTCCTGCTTTTTCCCTAATATACTGTGTTGTCTTATGATCTCTCCATGTGAGGTTGAGCATGATTCTCTCATGTGCAGGTTGCATGCATTTCAGTGTGAGGTTCAATCCTTGGTAAGGTGTCATGTTTCAGCTCCATAGGTAACTATCAGGAGGATACATTGATTGTATAACTTTCTTTTTTGGACTGGTGGGATTTTTGTATTCTTGAAAGTTAAGCTTAATCTACCAAAAATTTGCTAATCTAACGTGATTCTTTGCTTTATTTCTTCTTCTTTTGAGATTTTTGAGGAGAATTGTTGTCCTATGTAAATGTAGTGGTCTACTTTTTCCTGCTCTGCCTTTTTGATTTCAATCATTGAGTCTTCGTTCCCAACTTGTTTGTTGTATATGGCATTTGTTGATCAACCAAAACTCCTTATTCTCTGAATTCATAATTATTTTATGGTAAATCTCTCTACTACCATTCGTATCAAAATTTATGGATAACCAGAGTCCAAAAACAACACTCTTCTCCTGAAAAGTATAATTTGGGGATTTTATATGATGTAATATGTAGGGGAGATAATTTCACATGGATCCACTCCTAAATTCAATCACCTCTCTCTTAGTCCCTAGCCCATACTTGCTCAAAATAGTAATGAAACTTGACATCACTATTGATAATTGTTGATAATTGTACAATTGTAACATCAAAATTTGAAGTCATGAAAAAAAATTCTGTCAAAGAATAAGGATATTGGGGATAAATTCTCTACATGACATCACTGGCATTTTCTGATGGAAAACATCTAAAATAGAATTCAAAAACAATAAAAAACCTCTAGAAAGATATACGTTCTCCAGAATAAGGCCCAAAATGGGTGAAAAAAAACTTTAAAACAAACGAAAACATTTTTAGAAGAGTTCTAGTGGTGTACTGATGCAAACTTTCAAGTCTGTAAACAAAACAGAATGGACAGGGGTGCTGGTGCAACAAACAGATAGATAAACCTGTTAGAATGAGCCTCCAAAAGGTCAAAAAGCTTTTTTTGCCCCCCCAAAAGGTCTAAAAAGCTTTTTTTCTAAAAATAGAAAAAAACATTTTGAGAAGAGGTCTAGTCAAGTTCAACACTGACGCCAGTTTAAAGTCTGTGAACAAGGAGTCCTGCAAAAAGTAACAAGCAATTGAACCTGTCTGGATGAGGCCCCCAAAAGGTCAAAATGACTTTTTCTTTGACAGAAAGAGAAGAAAATTTGTAGAAGGGGACTAGTGGAGTACTGATGCCAATTTCTAAGTCTGTAGACCAACCAGCATGGCCAGGAGTGCCAGAAAAAACACATACACACATACGCACATAAAAAAGGATACAACCCTTTGCCATCTTTGATGACTATGGCTGTTCAGTTCATTGGGAACTTTGGAAGATATCTTGTGAACAAATGTGCAATTTGGGACATTTTGTATGATGTGGACATACAATTATCATTCTGTAATCCTCCATCCATTTTATTCTAGCCTACTGTCTACCATTCTACAAAATTAGGAATTAATTGGAGATGTCAGGTGGACAGCCATGAGTGTATACATGAATTTATGAGAAAGAAAAATGGAGTAGTTTTGTAGATAACCTGTGGACAGACAGAAATACTAGAAGAACGAAAGAGAGTAATAATTACCTTTCTCCAACAAACTTCTATCGTCATATGCTCATTTTGGAATATATACATTAAACACGTTTTTCTATTCTTTCTACATTGAGTGTGATTTATATCTTTTCTCTTAATACTTGAATAAACAACTTGTATGAGGTTAATATGAAATTATTTGTCAGTGTTACATAGTTGAACTTACCATGTACACCTGGCTCTACAAAGTGATATAGATAGCCAAAGTTTCCAATTTTCAAATATATTTTTCCCAAAAAGGTAATATTCCAGAGCCTCATTTTTTTTGTCTATAAATTCACAAACATTTATCTCATCATGCCTTTTTTTTTTTCATTTTATGTCATGGACATGCCTGGCAAGGCATGGCCTAAAACTCCTCATGATTTGCAAGATTAAAAATATACTGACTGTTCCTACAGGGTAATAGGTCCCAAACGGCCCAGCCACACCAATTGCTTTGGGCGGGAATGATGTGCTCCTAGAGCAACTACCCAAAGAGAACATCAAGAACGTCAATAGGAAAACAACTGTTCTTGCTTGGCCAATGGTTTCAAAAGTTCCAGCCACGTCACTTACTTTAGGTGGGGGTGATGTACCCCAAGTGCGACTTCCCAAGCACAATCCAAAAAACATCAAGAAAACAACACTATACATTGGATTGTAAAACATTAGGACACTGTCCACAGGCATGCACCTTATCATTCTAGAAAATGAAATCAAGAACATAAAATGAGACATTATCGGTATTAGTGAAATGAGAAGAACTTGAGAGGAACTAATTGAACTAAACAGTTAACATCTTCCATACTACTATGGAAGGGAAAAAAAGAAAACCAAGCAGAAGACAATGTTGCTGGATTTTGTATGGCCACTACACAGCTCTCTAAGAGGTACAAAATGAACATTATTCAAGTTTATTTTTCCATGTCACAATAAAATGATGAGAAGATAAACAATTTCTATGACGATTTAAATTCCATATTCCAAGAAACAAAAAAATATCTCAACATCATTATGGAAGACTTCAATGCCCAAGTTGGAGGAGGTACTTGCAATATGGATAGAAAACACAGAACGAGAGGGTTGAAGATCTTATAAATATTGCTGCAGCAAATGGGTTCAAAATCATGGAAATTTTCTTTAAAATGGAAGCCTATAGAAAGTGAACTCGAAGGAGCCCCAATCATGGAACCACAAACAAAATAGACTACATGCTAGCAAACGAGAGCAACTTTATTAAAGATAGGCAGGTCCTAAATCAAGTCAATGTAGGAAGTGACCACAGAATGATGAGATACAAAATTCAAATTAACATCAGGATAGAATGCTGGTAGATGTACACCAAACTGCAACCACTTGCTGCTCAAAAAGAGCTCACCTGATCATCCAAACTGGAACTGAAGAACAGATGATAACTCCTCACCAAGCAAGAAGAGAACACCAATGAGATCAGCAACAATATGACAGCATCCCTAATCAAAGTCACCAGTATGAAAAAGACAAAGAGCTCAAAAACCATAAGCAAACTCAGAAGTAACCAAAAATCTCTTGAGAAATGCAGGAACCTCAAACCACCACCAACAACCACGGAAAAAATAGAGGCAACAGAGCTGAGCAAAACTATCCGAAAGGAAAGAAGAGAAAACAAAAGAAGATACATGCCAGTCATTGAAAGCATTCTTGAAAAATTTAGGGGACCTGAAAATATTTGAAAATCCCTCAGTACAGGATGAAAGTTAATAACTAATGTGCTTGAAGCGTGGAAAACTGACAACGGACAAGGACCAAATACTTGAACCAGCCCTGGAATTTTACAAAGACCTCTATCCCAACAAACAAAGGATGCAGGACATTAAACAGGAAACATGTTCCGAGAATAATCAATTTAAGGATTTTGCAGAAGTTATTCCACATGAAGTGAAGCAAGCCATCAAACAAAGAAAAGAATGTTCCCTGGACCCAATAACATCACCACCGACCTACTCAAAAAAGCTGGAAAAGTCGTCTCTGGGAAACTAGCCATCCGATTCAACTTATGTCTCAAACAAATTGAGGTCCCAGGAGAGTAGAACGCCACAATCATAATGCTGTCATACAAAAAAAGGAAACCAAAAAGACCCAAACAATTACAAGCCAAAAAGCCTACTCAACTGCATCTACAAACTCTTCACCAAGGTGATCACCAACAAATCACCAAAATGTTTGACGAAAGCCAACCACCGTAACAAGCTTGCTTCAGAAAGGGCTACTCAACCATTGACCATCTCCATTTAGTAATAGAGAAAGCAGCAGAATATAGAATGCCATTAGCTGTAGCATTTGGTCTAGTGTGGACCCAGTATATGCCAGAGTACTGCAACATATATATCAATACAGCAGTTCCTTCATCAGACTACCTAAAAACTCTGAGCCCTTTCAATTAAAAAAAGGAGTAAGACAAGGTGATACTAGCTCATCCAAACTCTTCACAGTCTGTCTTGAGATGATCTCCCCAAACTTAGAATGGGAACACAATAGAATCATGATAGACAGTGAATATCTAAGTAACCTCAGATTTGCTGACGACATCGTCCTCTTTGCTAAGAACCTTCATGATCTACAAATAATGTTAGACAAACTGAATGAAACAATCAGGAATGTTAGCCTCCACATGATCTACAGTAAATCAAATGTCATGTACTACAAATATTTTGGGTAGAAAGGGAGTCTCCATGAAATCATCAAGGGAAAAAAAAATAAAGCGAAAAATCCCTGTAGGTTGCCAAGTTTTCAGTAGCACAAGCTTGACTTTCAAGAACAAGAAAAATCTCATTATTCCTAAAAAACGGGTATACAACCAATGTATCCAACTGATAGTCACTTATGAAGCTGAAACATGGAACCTGAACAAAAGATTAACCCTCAAACTGAGAACCATGCAATGTGCACTTGAGAGAATCATGCTCAACCTCACATGGAGAGATCACAAGACAGTACAGTATACCAGGGAAAAGACAAAAAAATTGGCTGGACATGTTGTTAGAATGCCAGACAATCGCTGGACATCACAACATGGATTCCCAGAGATCATACGCAAAACTGAGGCCAATAGAAAGTAAGATGGCATGACAAGCTAGATAAATTCAGACAGTACTGGTTCCACAATGCCCATAATAGGGATGTCTTGGGAATCTTCTGGAAGGTCTATATCCAATAATGGACACTTACTGGCCGCTGCTGCTGCTGCTGATGAAATATCTGCCTGGAGTCTTTGTTTTTTCTACTGATTCTTTTTTTTGTTGTTGTCAACCTTTAAATCTTTTTAATCTTCTTTCAGGTGTGTGCCATCATTGGAGGGACCTTCACAGTTGCAAGCATCATTGACTCCTGCATCTTTACTGCTTCTGAACTATTCAAGAAAGCCGAATTAGACAAGCTGACATGATGGATTTATCTCTATCAGACTGACAGACACATACACACACAGATGCACGCACACACACACACAAGATCCAAAATCTTTACAAACATCTCTTTATTCATATGAGTTGAGGTAAAAAAAAAGGGAAAACTTTCATCTGATACTTTTCATGCTTTTGTATTTAATGATTGAGTTTTGTGAAAGAGCTTTGTTGAAGTGAATTGACACAAAACTGATAGCGATATAATGTCTTTCTGATCCATGTGAATTTTCAAAGTCAAAGAATCCTTTGCTTCCACTTTCAAAGGATCCACACCTCTTTGCTCTTCTCATAAAAAAAAGCAATAATGTTTCATCCAGTTATTTTCCCAGTGCGTCTTTATTCTTCATGGAAGTGCACGGTGATTCTAATGTTATCAACCCAGAAAACAGAGTCAGTGAATGCTCATACTCTTGGGAAAGGCACAATCTGAACTCCCCTGCAGTCAGTCTCATTACCAGTCATCTTGACTGTGGTCTTGTCACTGCCATCATGATAGACAAAGGATTTTTTTCGGTACCGTGTTACCTTTTACCACCTACTGCTTGGTACTTGTAGAGGAGAGAGGTACCGTTAAGTAACTCTTTTGTCCATTGTAATATTCATGAAAGACAAGTCTAGTCCATGATAGCATCCTGGTGACCTCATTCTGTAATCGATCAAATCTAACCTAATCTTTGGTGTGCATGTACTCTCATGTGAAAATTGTGTATAATGAGTAACGTCATAGATTTTATGTATGTATCAGCTACGTTTCAAGATATACAAAGACATGATGAATACAAGTTTTCCAACCTAATAAATGTCAGTGTTTTTATTTTATCATGTATATAAAATTATTAATATATTATTTTCAGTTTTTGTAATATTTTGGGGAATTTATATGAACTACTTTTTCTCTTGTTCAGAGAGTTTCCATTCATTTGTCCTTTAAGTTCATGAAGATCTTGGGTATTATTGATTAATTTTGTCTATCGGCTGCCTTTATCCTCGGTTTCAACTATCATGAAGATAGAGAACATAACATTGCAAAACTACGAAATTCAAGCACAGAGATGCTTAACAATTGAAATAAAACATCTAGAAAGTTGATTGTTTTTTTTTTTTCATGCTTCTCATAGGGCTCGTTTAATGTAAGTGATAGCTTACACTTTTGTCTATTTTTCCATTATGTTGTCATGGAAACAAAGAGGTAGGTAGTCACAGTTTCAGATTATTTGAATGTATATGCTTACATTATCTCCAAGAGTAAATAAAGAGTTACAGAACTAAAAAGAGTGGGTTATGTACTTGACTTGACTGAAATTGCATATCTGATATTTTCCTTTTTCTAATATTACCCTCCACCAGCATTATCTGTCATTCTTTTCTCTCTTGGAGATATATTTTAGATGAGAACTTCTGTTCTATTGATATTTGTACAAAGCATAAGCAAAAAGTTTACTTGAGAATATTGTTGTAAATGTTCGAAAATTGACACACGTGAATTATCTGTAATACAGCGATTTCTCAAATAGTGTAGATTTGATTAGTGTGAGTTTTGATGTAGTGTGGTTAAGGTATTATTGTACAAATGAATGAAATCAAGTATAAGCTGAAAAAATCCGTTGTAAATGATAAAGCATTGAACCCCGTGATTTTGAGCAGTGCAAATGAATTTCGTAACCAATTAACTGCATTATTCAAAGTATTGCTGTATTTCATCTTGGTTTTTCTTCACAGCTAAGTTAAGTAAAAGAAAGGATACATGAAATGTTGTTAGTTATTTGTTAACTATCAGGTTGATAATAAAGTTTTTGGTGTCATTTTTTGTAAGATATTAAAACTTGAAAGTATCTTTGAAATTTACTCAGCTCCTTATTGCTTGTGAAGTCAACTGCACTAATACCGTTCATAAGCTTTAGAACTCAGAAACTAGGAAAATAAGTTTTATAAAAACTTAGAGAAATCCACAATGGTCAGTTGTCGTACTTGCCTTTCTTTTCTTGCTTGACAAAGGCAAAAGTCAAGATGTCACTGACAATGAATAATAGATTTATTTTGGGGATCTAAAAGTAGGAAAATTGTGGCTAGACTTTGGACAGTTTTGAAGATCACAACCTAAACAGAATCTATCTAAGAAAATAAGAAAAAGAACAGATTCTGCTCAAAACCTGTGACTTTGTTTATGCAATATGAACAGGATTTTGGAACATTTGTTAACGTTTGTTCATCTAATGAATTTAATTGTTTAAAATTGATTTTTAAATTCATTCCCCATTAGAACATTGGAAACAGACAAAAATAAAACATTGCATAAAAAATTAAATGAAAAATACCATTTGAAAGGCAAGCTAATACACTGGGAAATGAAAAAGTTATATATATATATATATATATATATATATATATATATATATATTTGTGTATTAGTTATAAACACTGAATAGTTTTTCCAAATGTAATGAAGAAAGACTCACTGTGATACATTTTTTACCCTTTTCATTTCTCTTCTGTCTTTTCTTTGGTTTTTACTTTCCTCTGCTTCTCTCTCTTCCCTAATCTGAAAACCATATAGCTAGCTTTCACACAACTCACCCTTAATAATGATATACATTTTATGGCGGCAATTTTGAAAGTCCCTAATGGCCGCCATGCTAGTGTATGTGCCAATTCTGAAATTGATTTTCGTATGCTCTGTAGATTAAAAGAAGGTTTAGGTTTAAAACCCTCTTTATTCTTACTTACTGAACTAGACTATTGGCTACAATTTTTTGATACTTTTGAATTCAGCATTTGTGCTATTGAATATGCTTGTTTCTCCCTCTCACTATTTCTCTCCCTACCGTACTGTCTTATCAAACTTCCTATTCTAGTTTTTCAACAGAGCTGACAAGTTTCTGAACAAGAAATCAACCCTCTTATAACTATTACCTCCATCAGAAAATGCATCTCTCCTGCATCTTAAAAAAGGCTTCTTTGGCAACAATCATTGTTAAGAATCTACACATTGCCGATCTAGAAATTTCCTCATGCACAGACTTGTTCCATCTGCTCTGGCTCTATACAGCCAGCCTGACCTGTGTGGATGAACGAGACAATCTTATCTGGATGCATTGAAAGCTGCTGGAAAAACTGCAAAGAAAGCAGTTCCTTACTATATAGAGTGCCATTGGCAGGAACTGACAACCAATAGCAGTGGAATTACAACAATTGATAGCTTTGACAAAAGTAATGTCTCAGGAAATTATTAGGAGGCAAAAACCTGTGTTTACTCCAGCAGATTTACTTAAAATAGCTGCTAGGCAATTATGATGGATACCAGAATTTATAGGAACATTCAAGATTCATATTCAATGTAGATTCTGTGCTCAGTATGGTAATTCTGTTTTCTGGCTAGGAGGATGATTGTTTTGAGTTCAATTTCTTTTAACTCTATGTCATATTTGTTGATCTGCAGTCACTAACCAAGATGATCAGAGTCAGACATTGTATCAAGTGAAATAAGTGTTTTGCTGCCAAGACTCTAATTTCTTCAACAATCAAAATAGGCCATTTGTTATAAAAAAATAAACAAAAAATTGTACAAATAATAGACTGGTTATAAATTTGGCATAGATCCCTTATATAATGCCCAGATGTTTAACTCAGTTTGATTTAACCTACAGCACAGAATACCTTCAATTAAAAGGTGGTACAGAAAGCTAGTTGACCTGATTGCGAACCTAGGTCATCATTTTAGAAGGTTTGATATATCATTTGTGGACAACAATTTTTTATAACATCCAATTTCTGTAAAACCCACCTTGTTTTGTAATAAGAAGCTAAATGAGCTTAGAGCAGGTTCATTGATGGTTAAAGAGTTTCACATCATAGACTTTTTGCAGTTTATGATAATGATAAAATTTCTAGAGATGTGTTTGTTGTTAAGAAATTCTGAGAGAAAATTCAGTTGTTGAAATTTTGATTTACCCCCAAATTCTTTTCTCTCCTATCTCTATCAGGTCATACACACACACACACACACACACACACACACACACACACACACACACACACACACACACACACACATGTCCCTACATTAATATCTACATACACACATAAACACAACCTATACACATGTGCATAAACCCCTTCTCCATACACATATATCTACAACTCAAACAAATGTTCTTTTGCAAAATGTACTGGGATAGGATTTAGATTTTTTTTTCTTCCCCACCACACTATAATGATGATAAATCTGTTCCTAAGAAGATAGCAGGGGTTTGTCATAAAAAAACTAAGACATATGATGTTGATTCAAAAAAATTCATTCAGAGAGATGTTATGGAGAGTTTGCTGAAATGATCCGGAGAAGACAAATTGGAAAGAGTATCATAGTATGAAGATCAATCCAATTCATCACACACAAACACACACACACGTATATATATATATATATATATATATATATATATATATATATATATATATATATATATATAGCTGCACATGATAAATGCCAAATGTGCCTCCCATGGGTAAATGCTTATTAGTTTGATAAGACTATTTCAATTGTTCCCACGTCATTTGTGATCAAAATCGAGTCAGTTATTAGATATAAGAATCTTAAAGCTTCTAGATAGAATAAACTTAGCAGTGTAACTTAAAAGAATAATGGAAATATCAACTTTTAAAAAATTGTTGGTTGGGTATTTATCAAGCATTCAACTCATGAAATAAAATCAATATTTGTTCATAATTTATTGATACAAAAATATCAGCAAGTAGTTATTGTGGAGTTTATAAGCACACAGATGTGCTGACTTCAGCAAATGTATATTGGAGCGGACCCAGGATTGTGAGCAGGAGGGATTCAGACACCCCCTAAGTCCATGCCTATATATATATATATATATATATATATATATATATATATATATATATATATATATATATATATATATATGTATGCATATGTATATGTATATGTATATTCTTCTATATATTAAATAAAACAACTGGCCCTACCTCTTAAACATTGGAACTTCTAAACCAAATATGGTACGCATACTTAATAGACCTAGGAGGATGTTTTAAAGTTATTAAAGAATTTTGAGAAAAGTTTTTTCAAAGGGGGGATCTATTTTACAATTTGAATATGATCCAAAACTGATGTTTCACTTACCGTTCCATATTTTTGAGACAATTATTTGTTAAACAAGGGATTTATTTTACAATTCAATTATAATGCAGGACTTTCTGTTTCTTGTACATATTATCTGTTACTGGACAAAGACTTTCTCTATGATTTGCTAGACCACTCTATCATGGGCACTGTGTAGACAGTACTTTCTACATTTGTCTAGTGTGTTATACCATCTTATTTTCTGCCGGCCTCAGTTTTGCATATGATCTCTGGGGATCCACATGGTTTGTTATTATGTCTAATTTCGTTTCTTACTCTTTCAGGAGCTGTCACACGTCTTCCTACGAGAATTGAATTTAAATCTTTTCGTGCTATTAGATACTCTTACAAAGATATTGGTGGAGAAATTTCTTGTTAGAAATTCCCAGATTTTTGCAATATTCCCTGACTAATAAAGAAATTTTTATAAATGAAAAAACAAAAACAAAACAATAATCACTATTAAAAAAATAAAATTCATTTTAACCATTTTCTTCTTAGATAAATAGAGCCAGAAAAAGAATTGGATATAATGACTAACAATATGATTCTCCAGAGATAGTGTTATTAGGTCAGCTGCTACTTTCATTTATTGAATTGCACCAAGTGCAGTTTGTGGTGCATGTTAAATTTGCTGGAAACTCACTTGAGAACTATGCAATGTGCGCATGAAAAAATTATGCTGAGCCTCACATGGAGAGACCACAAGACAGCACAGTACATCCGGGAAAAGACAAGAGTCAGGGACATCATAGAATCCATTAAAAATTTCAAATGGCAGTGGGCTGGCCATGTTGCAAAAATGACTGACAACCAATGGAAATTGCAATTCACGGCATGGATCCTCGAGATCACACGTATAACCGAGGTCAGCAGAATATTAGATGGAGAGAAGAGCTAGACAGATTAAGAAAGTGCTGGCTCCGCGACGCCCACAATAGAGAAGTGTGGCAAAACCTGGGGAAAGTCTATGTCCAACAACGGACGTTAAAAGACTGATGATGATGATGATGATGATGATGATGATGATGATGATGAGCTATGTGTTCATCAGTGTCCCCTCCACAAAACCTGTCAAATGAATTGTTTGCAGAAACCGTATCACAGCCAGTGGAGGTATGACAAAAGAGCAGGTAGTGCCCATCTCTCAGAGAGAATTCCTCAGATCCTACTGACATTGTGAGAGCCCTTTATATGGTTAGAAAGAGTGGATGGTTGGTGCTTGAGATATAGTGAAGCAACATCATCAGCATTTCCTCATCTTCAGCCCTAACCTGGAAGTAAAGTAAGATGTGCAAAGCATCTTGAAGTTTGCAAAAACGGTGAACTTGACAATCATCAAGTTATTTAACTTTGATTATACTCTTTTTTTATTACTTTGTGCCACAGAAAAATATCAACTTAGAAAAAATCTGATGTGTTCATAGTTGATGTGTGTAAAATAAATACATAGATTTCTACTGACCTCAAGGGAGCCATCTAAAGCAGCTGCCTTTGTGATTGAAGTGCCAGCATTATTGTCTCACTGCTCCACTGTGATCTGATCTTTTGAGAATGTTGAATGGAGAAAATGGATATGCTCACTCTTGTTATGAGATTTGATCATGAACTTTGCTCCTTGGTATCAAATGTAATGTATCTGGTGAAATCTGTAGATCACAGCAGGAGTTCTTGGTGTGCTACATGCAGTAGTGATCTTTTAGTGAGCTGCTATAGCCATCAAAGACCACAATAATCTCCCGTGAGCAACTGCCAAGACACCGAACAAAGCCCAGGTAACTGTCAGCAATCACTGTCTTGTCTGATCTTGCTTCCATTTCAGCATGAAGAGAAGTCATCTATCATCAACCACCAGACTGGAGCAGCATTGGTCAATGATGTCAAGCAGGTTGATCAAATCCTTCAAGCTAATCTTGAAAAAGCCTATGTCATTTACCTTGTTCATTTGTTGCCAAGCCAAGGCATGGGGAAGATATTTAGTTTATAGTTTAATTTTGTTTTGACTGTTATTTCCCGTTGTGCAGAAATTAGCAGTTGGTTGAGTTAGTTCACTGATATTCAGAATCCTTCTGTGTGATGACAGGGTCTGTACCTTAAACTCCATCTCCATGGTCAATGTAACTGCCTGTCTATTGAGCTTTATCTGCATCACTCCCAATTGTTCAGACGCTCTCACAGTGTTGACTGTGTCATCTCTAATGCTTGTGAATCCTACTGACAAGGACGCAAGCAACTGCTCGTCTCAATCGTGGTCAAAGGGTTGTTCTCCTCAAACTTTTTGAGAGGAGTTTGTCTAGCTTCATTCATGTTTTGGCAAGGTCTTTGTTTCTTGATACCCTCCACCATGCACTGGTTGATATCAAAGGAGTGGTTTAAGGTCTGCATCTGGCACTTCAGGCAAGAATCAGTATTTCTCACCCTCCCTCTTTTCAACAAGATTAAGTTTCAAGTTACTTCATGTGCTTACGATACAGATGTGCTTTCTTGGGATATTGACTACATCCCACAGCTGGAAAGGTGTCCAGCATCCTGGTAACAATGCAGGGTAGGTGCATGTTATGGTCCTACCATATCTTCATGAAGGTCTTCTTTTCTGTAAACTCTTCCCT
>OY735203.1:54180403-54245403 GCA_963457665.1 Thysanoteuthis rhombus | reverse complement strand
AACCCAACGAACCAGATATGCAGACCGACCAAACCATTGTGATAGAAACAGTCCTGATTATAATGATAATGTGAATGGATCTGTAGCTAATTTATTGACGTCATTTATTCATCAACACATACGTCTGTTCTATACACATGGAAAGTGTGGGTTTTGTATGAAGTTCATTGAGTGATAGTCATTGTTACATTCGTCTTTTGAGTACACTCGCTTTTAAATCTTTTCACACGGTAAAATTTGTTCTTTCTTGTTTTCATTTAATGTTCTTCAATCCAAAAATCTCTTTGCAACAAATACAACAGCAATTGTCACGAATCTCAAATCCTAAAACTGCATATTTAATTATTTTGAGTTAATCAATCAGATTGTATTTGCTAACCTGAGGTAACACATTTCTCGAGATCGTATCTATTTTTTCATAGCCATGAGCGATGAATATATCGAACATAGTACATGCTGTACATATAACTTTGAATATATATACCTCTGTAATATGTATGTATGTGTGTATGTGTGTGCATTAACGTTACGCACACTTATGAGCATAGTCCTGAGATTTGGCAAGATGTCTGCGAATTATTTGTTTTTTCCCCAATGGAATCCTTGTATTTATTTGCTATCGCCAATTCACGAGTTTTCACAATATTCGTTGATTTATTCTACGTCCTAACGTTTAATTTTGTTTGGTTTGGAGTTGTAAATAGGTTCTGACTGAATATTTCTGACAAATGGGAAAAGCTGAAGGAATTCGATTTGAAAAACTCATAGAAGAAAAAGAGACATTTTTATTTAGATTCTATGACGGACGGAATATACAGTTTAAAGAAAATATTGATTGATAAAATGTGCGTGTTTGCAGGAATCGAAGTAATTCTACATCAATTAATACTTCATTAAACTTTCATGCACATCATTTCGTGGAACAATAAACGTACTTATCAATTCGTTCACTAACGTGAATTTGACTCATAGAGGAAGACTAAGGACGGTTGCAACACTTTCAATTTGTCTCAGTTACTCTGAGACCATATGAACCAGACCAACCAAATATTCACTCATTAATCTTACATATATCTGCTAACAATCCATACCATTTAAACATCATTACACATGGCATCTTGTACACAATATCTAATGGAATGGAAGAAGACAGATGTTGCAACTGTTGTCAAGCTTTGGGAGAGTCGTAACATTAATTAAGGACTGTTGCAATACGTTGGAAATATATTAAATTTCAACAATCAACTTTTGCTTTCTATCTTTTGTTTAATAGGCATAGTATTCCAAAAAAATATAATTGTGTTTCGGTATTAAAGTATTATTTATTCATTTATCTAATAACAGTTACTGATTTCTGTTTGGTAGCATGAAGCTACCTTGAGTCAATGTACAGATGATACAGATACTATTCAATCTCTCCATATCTAAGTGTTAGGAGAGGAAGAATTGAACCATTCGCAACAAAACAAACTATTACCGAACATGTATTCATTTATTCGCAAATGTTTTAAAAACAGATTTTTGTTGCACTCCACCGCATGTAAACTACGTCTTTGGGTTTCCTAAAAGGTTCTTTAAAACTCTTTTAAAAATCCATTTCTAAAAACTAAGACATCCCAGATTGACACAGCTAATTAACTTTTAAAACCTTATAAAATGATTTTTGTTAACTTGTCGCAACGGCCTCCAACACTCTCAGCATTGAAAGAACACTATGTGTTTGCCAAATACACTGACTTTGACACATGCTAACCATGTCGCTTAAAAATCAACAAAACAATTATTCAAACTAAGCAGGTTTTGATCAATACATGCAAACGGCCAAGCTAACATAAAAAAATACAGCTGATAGAAAAAGTCACTTTCATATTCTCAAGACATGTTATTTTTTCAGTGAATAAAGACGTAGATGTAGAATGTGTCTTCTGTCCTCCTGGTGTTAGAGGGTCTGGTTGTGTATATGCAGTATGAATATGTCTCTTATTGGGGGAATAAGACTTGTTGCAACCACCCTTTGTTGCAACTGTCCTTAGTCTCCCCTACACCTTTAATTGCATGAAAAGCCTTGTCACCATCAGTGAAGAATAACACACCACGAAGCACAACAAAATATTCAAAAATATCCAAAAAATATTCAAAAGACAGATAATACTGAAAAATACATTAATTTTAAAGTTCTAGCCTTGCAGAACATTATTACTGCTTAGCGTTCAATTCTTAGTGCCCTTTATTTGTGATCCTGTGTCAGGTTATACGGAGTTTAAATCTTATATCTATTATGAACCACAGATGATATATGATACCAATAATGATTAATTCATAGACTTATAGTAAAAGGTAGACGAAAACTGAACTATGAAGATGATTTTATCTATATGTTGCACTCTTATCATACAGATAAGTCTAACAGCTTCGAACGTGATGATATGTGATTTGCTGGATAAAGAGGACAGCAAATACATCCAGGTTTACCTTTTTTTGTCAATGAAGGTATCGAACCGAAAGCATCGAGGAACCAAATTCTAACAACCTCTAAAAAGAATAACATTGGAAAACCAGGAAAGTTAAACATGTTGGATTGAGAGCTTTTGTTGAGAGTACAATCAGATAATACAGAATGAGCATCTCTTCTTTCTGTTGTTGATATCCTGAATAAAACCAGAGTGGAGCGTGAAAATGTGATAACAAAAGCTTAATACGATAAAAAGGGTATGACACATTAGGTTCATTTTGTTACATCGCCCCTGGTCACATAGAATCTATAAATGGCGTTCTCGCCCCCCTCTATTGTTCTTTGTGTGACACGTTTGGCTCAGGGATTATCCTTGCTATTACATTTTCGTGCGGACTTACTGAAGCATTTTCTCAATAAATGGATCAATAGCTCATCATTTCGGAATTGAAAGCATTCTATGCTTATCCAAAATAAATTGTTTACATAAAAGTAAATGTGACTTCAGACGCTGTATTGTTGAAAAGAAAAGATACAATGCCCGACTTTCATTTGGGAAGTAATAGCACGGGTAAAGTGGCTTGTCACTGTACCGCATTATGGTTCAAATCAATGGGCTTCTTTATAACTGATAATCACTAACTTTTTCATTTACTATTTTGCTTGATGCAAACAGGGACGCCTTGAAGTAATTTCAGGATGTGTGGGAGCAGCTTTTCAGAGATGATATTTTACGACATATTTTCGTTTTACTGAGGGTTTATTTTATGTTATTTATAGCAGGGATTGATTCCAAACCTGAAAGCCGTGGACACCCGATGATCCATAGAGGTATTACAACCACAATAACGTTTAGAGTTGAACATTATTGGTATATTTCGTCGACCTGAGAAGAGCATACTATATTTTGATCTGGAACTATAGGCCTCAAAACGCTGGAACACGGAAATGAGATAGTGTCACAAAATCGAATTTACAAAAAATACTCAACAGATAAAATGAGAAAAGATACATGTCCCACTTCATGCATGCATCACCACCACCACCACCACCATGATGATGATGATGATGATGATCATCATCATCATCATCATCATCATCATCAGTCCTTTAACGTCCGTCGTTGGACATAGACTTCCTCAGGATTCGCCACACTTCTCCATCATGCGCGTCGCGGAGCCAGTACTTTCTTAATCTATCTAGCTCGTCTCTCCATCTTATATTCTGCCGGCCTCGGTTGCGCATGCCATCTCGGGGGATCAATGTCTTGAGTCGTGATATCCATCGGTTGTCTGCTATTCTTGCAACATGGCCAGCCCCGCTGCGATTTGAGATTTTTAATGGATTCTATCATGTCATTGACTCTTGTCTTTTCCTAGATGTACTGTGCTGTCTTGTGGTCTCTCAATGTGAGGTCCAGCATAATTCTTTCATGTGCATGTTGCATTAGTTTCCACGTTTCAGCTCCACAAGTGGCTATTGGGAGAATGCATTGGTTATACACACTTCTTTTTAGGATTAATGGTATCTTCTTATTTTTGAAGGTTGAGTTTGCTCTGGAAAGGCTTGTCATCTTAGTGTGATTCTTCGTTTGATTTCTTTTTTTTCTGAGGCTTCCATGGAGATTCGTTGTCCTAGGTAGATGTAGTAGTTTTCTTTCCACAGTTCTGTGTTCTCAATTTTGATCTTAGTGTTTTTATCTCCCATGTGGTTGTTGCGCATGATCTTCGTCTTGCTGTAGTTCATGTGTAGGCTGACTTTGTTGCTGTCTTCCTTTAGTTCATCTATCATCAGTTGGAGGTCATGTAGGTTCTCTGCAAAAAGGACGATGTCGTCTGCAAATCTGAGGTTGCTTAGATATTCACCGTCTATTCTAATTCCTTTACTATCCAAGTCTAGTCTTCTGAAGATCATCTCGAGGCCTTTTATTTGAGAAACTTTTTCTTTCAATTTCAAATACACTGCTGCAAACAGCAGCCTATATTTGTTAATAAGATAATGACTTGAGCAAACCTGAGCAGCAGGACTCAAGAAAGTTCTGCGTTCTTGACGAGCACAAATTTTTCGCTTGAATATTTCGGAAGCTTCCTGATCAAGCACAAAGCACACGGAAAAAAGTTACAGTTGTAACTGTCTTTGAGAATGTTTAGAATCAGCTTAAGTTTTTCATATCTGGCTAATTTTTACAGACTCAGTTAAAGTTCATTCATCACATAAAATAGATAAGACACTGACTTGAATGTGAATAAAATATTTACTTTCATTATACTTACTAATTATTTTTTAGAATCGGTGATATTTCTGGCTATTGTACATTTTTATCGAATACATTGGAAAAAAGAATTCAGCCAGATCTAGCCCAAAAATTGTTGATTTGGCAACACTGGGTTGTCTACAGTGGAACAGGTGACTTTTCGATCAGGTAAACGCTAGTACACTCTGTCATATTCTATGGCTTCAGTCGTAAGATCAAAAGACCTTGATGACTGTTTCATTACGTGAGCAGAAATGGACATGACGAAACACAGAGAGATAGCATGTGAAGAGGAAAGCAGGGTCATTACATTGGTAGACAAATGACAAACTCCGATCAATGTGCTGGTGAACTTAGGAACTTATGACGATGCACAAGGTTCTACGCTCCGAAGATGATATAACGAGAGAGTATATTAAAAGGATAGCAGATGATAGAGGGGTCATCAGCAAACAAGACTGTCTCCAAATGGCCAGAACGGGTTGAAAAATATGTCCAAGCATAGTTAAAATATTATAAAAATGGTTCGGTGCAGCAAAAACAAAAAAAAAAGAAGCAAAAGAGGGAGTAGTGTTGCGTGATGAGCTACCGAGGAAAATGATGCAGCAGCTAAAAGGCAGGACCCGGGATTTTCGCGTCGGTAGTAAAGGCGAAAAGTACCCGAGACGAAAAAGAAGGAAATGCTGTACTTACAGTTTAGCGACTTTATTTATTTCTCCTCCCTTCTACCTCCCTTCAACTGTCGGAAGATGCCAGGTACTAAGAAAGGAAAACTAACAGAGGACGGGAAAATCGGCTGGGCTGCGAGAGAGGATCTTTCCATTCCAGGTGAAAGTAACAACTTCTGCCTCGACTCTTGGTGTCCTCTCTTGACCACAGGCACTGATCAGCCTTTCATGGGAAAGGCCCCTTGATTAGAATGTGAATAACATATGTCAAGTTAATTAAGCAATGAAAATAGACAGATCTTATTGCCTGCAACAACCAGCACCTGATGACAATGGTTTTGTCCGGAGAGATTGGCTGGTCTACAAAAACAGTAATCTTTTCCTGAAGTACCCATCTTCATTGATATATATTTGAAACAACGCAGAATGGTCTTTGGCACCAGAAACTACTTACATTCTGCAGTCCACAAACACGTTCATCATTCCATTAGAGCCTGTTGTCAATGATCATCCTGAATCCACGCAGTGTATGACACCATTTCCCAACAATAGTAAATAATGCATAAGGGAGGAAAAATGGAAACAGGAAAAAATCTACGGAAAATCCAAAAGACAAAAAAATATACGAAAAACGTGTAACCATAAAAAATGATTACACAAAGGACACCTGAAAAAAGAAAGATACTCTCTCATCATGGTCACCAAGAGCAAACTCATGAACACGGTAGCCTGAATGATAATTTTGGTGAGTTGGGTCGTATTCACCATAAACTCTTTGGTAATCATTTACCCAAGATTTAAATATACACGAGTGTTACTTTCAATTTATATTTTGGTTTCCTTAACACAACACACTTTTCACTTTTTCTACTTTTTGAAATCCTTTTTTTTAACCGCACCACGTTATCGGAACTCTGATGTGTGACGTTTAAATTCTTTTTCGGTTTTCATTGCAGAGTGCTTCATTCACGTTTTGGAAGTCGTTTTTTTACTTTAGAATTTAAATCTGACTGACAGAGATATACATAATATCGGAAACTTTCCATCTTTTCTTTATCATATTTTTGAAATCCTTTTTTCTTCTCCAAATACTTATAAGCAGAGGGTTATTAATCATATATTATTATTATTATTATTATTATTATTATTATTATTATTATTATTATTATTATTATTATTATTATAATAACAACAGCAACAACAGCAACAACAGCAACAACAAAACAACAACAACCACCACCACCTGAGGAGACTTATTGTCATTCAGCCTCCAGCAATGATAACTGTGGTCTATGGGAACGAGGAGAGGAGGGCTAGGGACTTGAGGAGACCTGCTGTCACTCAACCTCAAGCAGTAACCACCAAGCAACTGCTGTGGGATTGCAAATAGTAATAATGATAATAATCGACCACCCCATTTAAAGGGATGACATGGAGCTATTTGAAAAGAATAGGGAAGGGATCAAAATGATGTTCAACATGGTAAAGAACACAACAAAGACATTTGGATTGATTTCTGGATAGACAAATGTGAGATAATGATGCATAGAGGAAAGCTTATTGTGGCAGGAGAAATAGACTTGCCGAATCGCAAAAAGAATTACAGGATTATCTTCAAAGGGTCGATAAAACGTTAGGGCCGGCGAACTAAGAAACTTATGACGATGTACAAGACACTACGCCCCAGAGATGACAACAAGAGACAGTATGTTGAGCGGAAAAAACAACAAAAAGTTGCAAATGGGGTTGTAGCAAAGGAAACAACTAGGAAAGAGAAATAGAAACAGAACAAAAACTAAACTAGGAATTCAAGAAGTTAGAAAACATCGCAGATGAGAGATCATCGGCATGGCTGTTAGGCATTGAAAACGAGATTTCAATGCCTAACAGCTAGAATGAAAAAGTAAATTGAAAGTTTGGGAAAGTAACCCACTGCGTTGTTGCAGTGTACGAGGACAATGAGAGGAAGACTGGGGACCAGGGGAGATTCACTGACACCTCAATGACTACAGGACATCTGACAAAAAGATGCAAAACACAGCACAGCTTTGGGGTGCAGGGATGTTGGTAAAAAGACTGGAGACTCGAGGGAACTCGTTGCCTCCCATTCTCCAGCCATGACCACAGATATCCGACGTTAATATTTAGCAATAAGAATAATGGTAATGACAATAATAGCAATCATATTTATAATCATAATATTTATAACAACAAAAGAAAGAAGAAAAACAAAACTTTTATTAATTCTAAAAATATTATATGACATGACAATACAAAAAACTTTCAATATATTCTATATTCTTGTCAGTCAAAATTCCAAATGTGAAAAGAAAACTCTCCAAATGTGAATGGTGCATACTTATATGAAAACCAAAAACTTGACCTCACACATTAAAGTTCAAGTAATGTGATGCCTCCTGAAATATTGATTTCATGAGGATAGAAAAAGGGGAATGTATATTCTGTCATGGAAAACGAGATATCAATTGGAAGTCACACGTTCATCATCATCAGTCTTTTAACGTCCGTTGTTGGAAATCGACCTCCCCGAGGATCCCCGACATTTCTCTCTCATGAGAGTCGCAGAGCCAGTATTTTCTGTATTTGAGTAGTTCATCTCTTCATATTCTATTTAGTCGGCCTTAATTTCGCATGTGGTCCCCGGGGATCGATGATGTAAGTTGTGATATCCATCGATTGTCTGTCATTCTTGCAACATGACCAGCTAATTGCCATTTGAGTTTTCTAATAGATTATGGCGTTATCTATTTTTTAAAAATCTTTGGATAATCAATCACCGAATAGCTTATGGAGAATACGAATCAGTTAACCATAAACTCTCAAAAATGGCCCTTAATCGGATGTCCTCAATTATAAGAAAGATGCCAATGTCTTCAAAGCTTTCGTCTCCGCTTCGAACCTTTTGGAACCAACGTTGGGTTGTACGTTTGTTGTGCTCCCCCTGCCAAATATTTGGTTGATATTGGGAACAGTTTCAGCAAATTCGCGTTCGTTTTGAACTGATAAAATACAATTTCTTTTTCTTATCATTGATTTGACAATCCCCCCAGCAAAAAACAGAATAAATAGTGAAAGCATTCAGCTTGAATAGTTCATGCTTTAGAATGGTATATTACATGAACATATTTGAATAATATTTTATTCCAAAAACAAACATCAAAATCCAAGATAACAATAACTGCAATTATTCTTGCGACAACTCAATACTAACGATTGGATGATTGGATTCGTGAGAAAACGCAGACGTAGCAAAAAGGTGCACACCACTATAAAGAAAGCAAATGATAAAACGAAAGAACTTGATTTTATGGATGAAAACAAACCAGATGCTGATTCACAAACTGAAGCAGCGAAGTAAATAAAGAACAAATCCAGACAGGAAAGAATAAAAAACACCACCAAAGCACTGGCAAAAGAAACAATCCCACGACGATTACCCATCTCTCATCAAAGAAGCTGATATAGATTAGAATAAAACCTCAGAATTGAAGGCCGAAACGGAAGATTTCATACTGGTAGTCCAGTGACGAAGCCTAAATATATTAAACCTACAGGCTAACGCATTAAAAATGTTGCTGGTAATAAAATCAACCTGAACAAGCCACTTATGCAAAAGATATATGTATATATTTGACCGTACATAGCGATATAAATATAGACACAAACAGGCTAGACGTTGAAGTAAATGATTTTAAAGGATATTTCTCCTAATAGATATGACTGTCTCAACTGATGAAAAAAAAAATCTCTCCTATTAAATTTAAAAAACATGCAAAATGTGGATATGAAATGGAAATTAGTGGAATACTACACAGGACAAAAATAATAGCTGTGATTGAAGGAGCCCTTGGATACTACCCACGAAAGAAGAATCAGTGATTCGTAGACAACATACCTGGAAAACTTAGTATATTTGAAATATAGAAAATAGCCCTACGCTTAGCGAACATCATTTTAATCATAAGTCGATGGATGTTTATGAAAGTGCTTTATCTTTTGCATAGGTCGAAGCTTTTTTTATGTCACGTCATAAGTTCTATAACACGGATACCATGGAACATGGAATTTAGTCAAGACAAAGGTGCTTAGTTACAGAAAATAGTTAAAGAACGAGATGAGGAAACAGTGATCCGTAAACTGGACCAGATACAAGTGTAAAATTATAGTGGAAGTGATGAACAGCGAGGAATCCAACATGCAGCAATAAAGACAAAATTAGAAAGGATCGAAAACACATGACACAGGAGCTCAATCAGACTGCGAAACCTCACACATTGAAGGAGTTGGGACACACGACACAGTTCGTATGCAGGAGTGTCTTAGGATAGTACTAAACCAGACGCACTACAGTAGTTTGGACACACGATACAGCTAGCTATCAAGAATTCACGTAACAGTCCGGAACAAACAATCTGGGGGACTGGCACAAGAGGTTCGCCGCCGATGAAAAATAGACCGTCCACAAAGAACCAATCCATCACAGCTTTTATTAAGAGAGTAAAATCCAAGAACATTACCCAGTGGCGACATCTTGGCAATTGCAAATGGTGGGTTTTACTATAGAAACACACACAGGGACGCTTGACGTGAGGCAAGAAATCACTTTAATAGAGTTAAATGTACGGAATAAGTTCAAAGCCATCAACAATTTAGCGCTAACTATAGTTAACTTGTTACATGCTCTTTGAATGTGATGAATAGGAATCCTGAAGAGGAGCTGGGAATAGATAGAGCTTCTAACCGTGTATAGCAGATGTAAATCACCTGCACATGTCTAGACTGATCAAACTAGAGATCACATATAGCCCGAGGGATATCTCAAATAGAAAAATGACTGGATGTTAAACCCCCACTTTTTCTGGCCACTCCAGTGTAGTATCTGTTCCACGGCAGAGACCGAGGAGTCGGTACTGACACTTGCCCATCGAATGAGCCGGAGATAGTGTGTGGGTTGGCATCAAAGACCGAGTGCGCCAGTGCAAGCGTTAGCCAATGAGGTTTTACTGAGGCTGCGTTTGCTAAGCACATTGGGGACCCTTTGGACTCGTCCTTGGGCTCTCCCATTATTACTCGGCCCAGCTGCAGTTACTCTGTTTCGCCGGGGCAGCACTGCTCCATTGCAGCTAAAGGAGAAGGTCCCCTGATGGACGCTTCCGTGGCGGAGGTTGTCTAGTCATTACGATGAGCTTTTCAACCGTCGCCACGTCGGCTGGAGCCATTTTTGGAAGGGTTGCTCCTATTTCTTCCAACGTTAAGCCCGACCTTGTGTCAAATATTGCTGTGGTAGAACAGTGATTAAATAGCATGTTAAAACCTCTCAACCAGCATGAGTCAAAAAAACTACGCTCCATAACTAAAGGAAGCCAGAAATTCAAATAAGGAATACAACCTAACGATCAGAGGTGGAAAAGCTAGAGAACAACCAGGAGACAAAAAACACCGAACAAAAAAAAAAAAAAAAAAAAAAAAGAAAGGGCGTAACCAACCTCGAAATCAACTTGGAAAGAAAATCCTTACATGGCCGATACCCATCGATGTTGAAAAAAAAAATGACCTATCAGTGGTTTGCTTCGTCGGGGGCTAGAACCAGTTATCAAAGAATGTAATCCAGTCGCTCAAGACTAAAATATGTTCATAAGATTTTACCTGGCACATATTTGAAGAAACAGATCCTATCCAAAGTCCTGCCTCTGTACACACGTTGAAAGGACTATTGACCATCAAATATCTGGCTGCTCTATGCAAGTCCGACACGAATTTTTAGAAAAGGCATGATAAGTCAGGGCAATACCTCCATGAGAAGTTATGCTAACACTACCGCATAGAAAAATATTTGAGCACAAACCAACACCTGTGTTTCAAGATGAAGGTTTTACTTTGCCAAGAGACTTGACCATACATACCTACATCTTAATATAAGTCAATTAACCAGATACGATATTATCAGATATCTAAGATCATTAATGCCCTCCTATAAAATCGAACATCCTGTCTGATAGGAACATCTCAGCTAAAAAAATTGCAAACGAATTCAAAATACGAAGACCTTGTAGTAGAAATTGGAAGAACGTGGCGTTTGAACACAACGACTATCTCAATAATGATATAACGCATTTATAATTTTTTGTCGGATTACATATTTATTTCTCAATGATATAAGTTTAGTAACAAATAGAGCAGATGTAGACAGTCGATGAACAAAATGAGAATTTGTGAATAAAGGGGTCATTTTTGCCTTTGCATTTTCGGGGACTGTATAACTCAATAGTGGTAGGAACGCTGAGAATCATTAGATACAAACTTGATGCAAACCTGAAAAATACCAGCAAATCCATATTTATCTTAGATGAAGAAAAGTGTGCCGATGAACAATACTCACATACCTAGAAAAACCCAATCCATTATTCACTACCAAAAACCTACACCTAATAAACGTATAATATATATTTTTTTCTTTTCCGCAATTTTTGTATTTGTTCAAGTTCAATCTAAAAAGCCTGTCTCTGCTCAATAGGTAAGGAGGCTAAAAATGATATAGAAAAAAAGAAGGAATAGAAGAGGAAAAAAAAGGAGAAAGGAGGAGAAACGAGTGAAAAGAAGAAAAAAAGAAAAAGGCCAGAAAAAAAAGAGGGAAAATGCTCAATAAATCCCAGGGAAAAACCTTTATCTACCTTAGTTTCCAAGTGAAGTCTTGGTAGATGATTGTATGAAAGAGCAAATCAAGGAAACGACAATTGAACCAGGAAAGCAGCAAGACCTGAGGGGATCCTTGGATATTGGTTTAAGAAATTCACCAGATCCCACGACGGACTCATCCACCGACCATAAAGTTGCCTAGATGAAGGTGAGGTCCCTGAATGGATGACCAGAGGCAGAACGACCCTTTTCCAAGAGGGCACTGAGAGAAGGAAGCAGACAAAACATTATAGACTAATGTGGAAAATCCTGACCGGACAGATAGTGCAGTGTAATATAACGCATTTATAATTTTTTGTCGAAATATATATATTTATTTCTTAATGATATAATTGTCTAAATTCAGAAACAAATAGAACAAATATAGACAGTGAATGAACAAGATGAGAATTTGTGAATAGAGCAGTCATTTTTGCCTTTGCATTTTCGGGGACTGTATTGCTGAATAGTAAGAATAAAACGACGGTATAGCAGTTATCTAACGGTCGTAGGTTCAATTCCTGCAGCAGCTTCATTTTTCAAAATTATTTATTCTTTCTGAGCCTATAACACTGTCACTGTGGAATAACGGGCGATCATTTGATATAACACTTTAAAGTAATACGAAAACTCACGATTCAATCAAATTATACACCCATATCTTAATATCATTTTAGAAGAAGAAATACAAACTGTTTAAACGTTCAGAATAAGGTATAACCAGACTGAATTTTTTCAATGTATTGTATATCTTCATCAGTCAGGATACAAATGTAGAACAACATCCAAAACGTGAATGGTGCATTTTGCAAAGAAAAGCGAAATAAAATTTGAGTGTCACATATCAGGGTTTCCATGACGTTGTGCCTTAAAGAAAAATGATTTTTTTCCAGAATGGAGAAGATGAAATTTTCCTGTCAAGGAAAATCGAAATATAAATTGATAGTCACACAATAATTCTACGAAAACGTGCTGTATTTTTAAATCTTTGGTAAACAAACCTGAGACTTTATGGTTAAAACGAATCGATTTGCCAGAATAATTTTTTCAAGCTATGGTTCGGGAGTTTTTCGCTCAAACATTCGGATACCGTCTTTGTGTTCTAGAGCATTGCGGTCCTCGTCCACTTCCTTCAGGATTTGTACCCTTACCGTATCGCTGTGATGCGTGTCGGAACGCCTACTCAAAGTGTTTGATGTGAATATACAGGTCATGTTTTGCATATTCCACAGCATAAATGATATGTTTAGATTGACAAGAACTTCTCCCACACCCCAATTAGCATTGTATTGCCCGATCTAACATTTCTCAATGATTCCATTTGTTCCACGTGGTCACATAATTTGCACGTTTGCAAGTTCTGGGTGATCCTCGATAAATATCTGATGATTTTATGCAGAATGGGAGCAATTCACTTCTACACATCATCCAGATCACATTATCAGATCGGATCCACATTAGCAGTTAATCAGAATTAGGAGAATTTGCAGTTAAAAGTTTTTGATAATTAAGTGCCCAAGTTGGCAACTGGCATTAAAAGTTAAAAGGTCTTGATCCCATCCTGCATACAAATCATCGTATATTAATCTAAGACCACCCAGAATTTGCTGCAGTATTTCAGACACCCCAGTAGTTTCATACCACTGAAAGTTTCGTTTAATCTCAGTCTCTTTTCAACCAAAATTTGAAGAAACATCTTGACCAAGAATTAAATGCGTGTTGGAGAATAGAAAAAACTTGGTCAGCTGTGCAAATTATGTGACCAAACGGTAGAAATAAAGCATCAAAAATGTTAGATCTGGCAATACATGCAAAATTTCGGGAGGTTCTTGTCAATGAAAAATATTATTTATACAGCAGAATGTAAAAAGACAAAACAAAAACATGACCTGTTATACGTTAGATTTACGTCTATCACTGTGAACAGGCGTTTCAACAAGCAACGTGATGTGAAAAAAAGAACCGTTTCAACAGGGTTAATATGGACTAGCCTGTTTTATATTCCATTTATATTCTAGGCAAATCAAGTTTATGGCTCGGGGCGTGAAACCGTCTAAACTATTTTTACCCACCTAGCCCAGATCATGCCCTTTATCCCTATGCTTTGGATGGGGTACAGGATTAAATTATGATTTTATTGTGCCGTAATGCGTTTTGTCTCATGTATGCGTACTCTTTTGCAAAAAGGGAGGAAACGAAAGATGCAAGTCTCGTTTCAGGTTCATAATCTAAGTTTTATTTTTTCTACTAGGGCTATCAGGAATGCATTGATAGTCTTTGCTTGAAGATCAAACAAAATCCTCACTCATACAGAGAGAGAGAGAGAGAGAGAGAGAGAGAGAGAGAGAGAGAGAGAGAGAGAGAGAGAGAGAGAGTCTGGTTAATCAGCCCGTGGCCACCTGCATATCTGTGTCTCTACCCTTATATTCTGCTAAACAAACGTTTGGTTCCCTAAATTATAGATGAAGGTCTTCTTTCTACCGCTATCTTTTCTATTAAATTAAATTACCCTAGTCTTTTACCTGATGCTGGAGCTAAATAACCATATAACCCCTCCTCTTCTATTTTCTCCAGCTTTTTTTTCTTTTCTCACGACATTACACTGTCTATCTTTCTTACTTCCGCTGTTTGGATCTTTTCCCCCTTTTCAATTCAATCTCTTTTCTCTCTCTCTCTTTCTCCTAATGTCTTTTTAATTAGATGGCTGCGCTTGGCTATCTATCTACAGGCATTTTAAACGACCACGCTTTATCTATCCCCTAATGGTCAAATGAAATCAATTGATGTTTCTAGCATCTCTTTGGCGAATGGAAAGAGTTACCCCCCAAAAAACCACATACAAGCATACATATAAGTTAAAAAGATATCTATTGTCAAGTACATAAGTATACTTCAGGTGTACCCCTGCAAAAGTTCCTTTAACATAGGTCTTATTAAAAAGAAAAGAAAGAAAATGAAATATGTAATAAAACTGTCAGCAGCCCAAATATTGTAACATTATTTCACTCACCGATGAGACAATCCTATGAACAACAGTATACAATTTTAATCCTTCAATTGCCTTCGTAAACTAATTGAGTGTAGACAACTGGCATTCCTTGATTAAAACAGTTTTGTTTAAAATTCAATAAAAGCCTAACAAAGTGGTTTGTTCTGAGAAATTCCTTTGTCCTCAAATTTGAATTACACTTTAAAATCAATCGCAACCAGCCGTTTATGCACGCAGCACAAATTTGAAATACATGGTTTCGAAATGAAGAAACTGTTTTAATTCACTTATTCTTTTGCCATCTAAATCATCTTATACTCTGGACCAATATCTGAATTTCAATAACGAAATATGAAGCGGAAAATATAACATCCATATGGACAAAGGAGTTAGTTTGAAAATTTTGAATGGAGATGTCGAAAGAAAGGAAGAAGAGAATTTTCTATTGAACTTCTAAAAATAAATGAAGAGAATGAGAACGTTTTCACCATATTTCAGGAGTGGATGAATCTGACTCTTGACATTTAGTCAGGAACCTTTTTATCAGAGAGATATTTTTCAGTTTGTGTCATACAAATGAATATGCATATTAATTGTCTTAAAATATGTATTATTTCAGCATCATCAGTCTTTTACCGTCCGTCATTGGGTACGATTCCCCAAACTTCAGACATGGGTGTCGCAGAGTCAGTACTTTCCGAAATTTTCTAGTTCGTCTTTCCATCTAGTACTCTGTCGGCCTCATTTGTGCTTGCAGTCTCAGGGGATCTATGTTGTGAGTCGTGATGTCCATCGGTTGTCAATCATTTTTGCAACATGGCCAATCCATCGACATTTTTTTAATGTATTCTTCGATGCCTCAGACTCCTATCCTCTCCCAAACATATTTTGCCGTCTTGTGATCTCTCCATGTGAGGGTGGGCACAATTCTTTCGACCTCCTTCAACCAGAAATCTCAATCGGACTCAGATAAGTATTAAGTGATCTTGTTTTGTTTTGGATTATTTTAAAATATACTTTTTTTCAGAAATTTTTTTCCTAGAATTTAACTTTAAATTCCGTGGGTAACGATATCTTTCAGGCTTATCTCTCTCTTTCTCTCTGAAGCACATGCAGAAGAAGAAAACCTAAATTCCTTGTTGTATGTCTAATTCAATTATGATAATGCAACTAATCCGCAACTTTGTAAAAAAAGAAAAGAAATCCTGTCCCGAGCTAAAGAAAAAGAACCTTGTCCCTCTCCTCGAAAGAGAAGACTATGTATATAAATAGCTAATAAATCAAAGCTTCTGAAGAACAGAACGGACAACATTCTATAGCAAAGTAACAAACAGTTGATGTTTACCCAAGACTTTTGAACAATGATTGTTAAGATATCACCTTTCCTACAACTACAAATTCATTTTTATACTGTAAAAATTGAAATAAATCGAAGAATCTTTAAAAGAGATCCTCTGACCATTCAAAAATGAAAAAGCAAAAAAAAAACTGAATATTTTCCAGCACCTATTGGCGAACATCATGAAGAAAGGAAAGGTAAATCCAATCATGGACTAACAAACACTGATTATAACTTTAAAATGATTTGACACATTCTCAAGGTAGAACTCACGATCTGTCAAGCTCGAACTAAAGCTAGCAATCTTATAAACCCCAGAGCACAATTCAAATTGCTTGATTAACGTTGCAAACTAATCGAATGCAGTAAAAACTCACATACATACTACATACATACCACATGCGCACAAACAAGCATGCTACATACTTTTATGCACACAATCACATATACACATCTAAATGCAATATATGTACACACATACACATGCATATCACAAACACACACATACAGACAGGCTGTACAGAACTAGCCTGCTTTATACTCATAGTGCGGTATGAAATAGACTTAACAGTTTTTTTTACTTCGTGGTTTAAACAAGACTCAGCCAATTTTATAGATGAGGAATAATTGGACTAGTCAAGAATATATTCTGATGTATAAAAGAGGCTAACCCACTTAACCCTGGATATAGTTTTATGGGTGATATAACGTGCATACACACGCGACCTCTCAGAGAGGAAGGGATATTTAGATTCCAGTTGGTAATTGGAAGGAATCGACCCGCCTTTACATTCAACAAAATATTAGTTTTTTTCTTCTGTATTAGTGAAATGAAAATACTCGGAGTGGAACTGATCGAACTAAACAGTGAACACCTATGCAACTACGGAAAAAAGGAACAAAGTTGGCCTTTTTATTCATAAAAAGAATTCAAAGACAATGTTGTACGATTCAAAACCATCGCTGATCGTCTAGCCTGTTTCAGCTGTTTAGCTCTCAAAGAGGTACAAATGGAACACTGTTCAAGTTTACGCTCCCACTTCACTGTCAACCGAGGAGGAGAAGAACAACTTTCATGACAATTTGAATTCCACGCTCCGAGAATTAAAAATACTTCAACATCATTATGAGAGACTCCGACGCTCAAGTAGGAGACGGTAATGAAAAATGCGTCGGCAAGTACTGATACAAAATACGGAATGAGAGGGATATTACTTGCTAATTTTGCCACAGCAAACGGGTTCAAAAGCATGAATACCTTCTTCAAGAAGAAAGCCAATAGAAAGTGGACTTGAAGGAGCCCAGATCACGAAAGAAAGAACGGAATAGACGACATCATAACGGACAAGAGCAAAAAAGATGTTTGGGTCGTAAATCAAGTCAATGTAGGGGGCAATCACAGATTGTTTAAATGTAAATTACAAATTAATGTACGAAAATGTTCCACACCAAACTGCGACCACTAAGCGTGCAAGAAGAACTGACGCAATCCTTCGAGCTAAAATGAAAAGAAAAAAAAAGCAGACATGAATTACTCACCAAACCTAAATAAAACATCGGCGAGTTCAGCAAAGAATATAACAACCCTTGTATTTGAAGTATCCAATAAGTTCGAGCCAAACAACGCACACGCCACAAGATGAAACCTAGAATCTCAGGGGAAAACAAAGATTCCTCAAGCCGCGAACAACAGCAAAAGGAAAGATCGAAGCCACAGAATCGAACGAAAGTATCCAAAAGAAATGACAGAGAAGATGAAAAGAGATACACTAAAGCATTCTTGGAAGCGTTAGGGGCTTCAAAACTATTCAAAAATCTATCACTAGAGGAAGAAAGCAATTAACTAGGGTGCTGGAGACCAAACAACCGAGAGGGTCTGAATCACTCGAAATAATGCAAAAAACTCTTTTCCACCAAACAAAAGATACAGAAAGATGAACTGGAAACACAAGCCAAAGGTAATCAGTTCGAGGATTTCCCAGATGTTTCTCCGGAGGGATTGAAGCAAGCAATCAAACAAACAAAAGACGGATGAATCCCCGGACCCAATAATAAGCTGGAAAAGTCATCACTGGAATACTAGCCATTCTATTCAACTTATATCTCAAACAACATAAAGTCCCATAGGATTTGAATACCGCAATCAAAATGTGTTAAATAAAAAAGGAAATCTGATAGACAACTACAGGTCAATAGGTCTACTCCACTGCATCTACAAACTCTTTATCAAAATGATCACTGACCGAATCACCGAAACGCAAGATGAAAACCAACCACGTGAAAAATCTGGCGTCCGAAAAAGCTACTCAACCGTCGATAATCTCCATTCATTAATCTAAAAGAGAAGGCGGCCAAAAAATTAAGTTGTTACGCAGCAGTATTAGTTGACTTTAGAATGGCCTTCGACTCAACGGAAATAAGCAAAGTCATTGACTCTATCGTACAACAAGGTGGATAACTTGTACATGTCAGTGCATTACAAAATACCTGAGGCACTGAGCCTTTTCAATCAGAAAAAAGTGAGACAAAGTGGTATCAGCTAGATAGAGCAAGCATAACTTTCAAGAAGAAGAAAATTCCACTAGTTCTCAAAATGTTCCCAGTATGCATCTATGGAGCCAAAACATGGAGTCCAACCAGAAACTGAGAATTATGCAACGTACACATGTAACATTCATGCTTAATCATATATTGAGAAATCAAAAGACAGCACAGAATATTAGATAAATGACAGGAATCCGATTTATCATAGAAACCACAAGAAAACTAAAATGGTCATAGGCTGGACATTTTTCAAGAATTTCAGTCCACTGCAGGACATCACAACTCACAACATGGATACCCAGAGATCATATTCGTAACTATGGCCAATAGAAAGTAAGATGGCTTGACGAGCTAGACAAATTCAGGAAGTAGTGATGAATCTTGCTTAAAGTTTATGTTGAATGACAGACGCTAAAAGATCGGTTCAGCTGCTGCTGATAGTTTCGTTTGGAGGAGGTAATCTAGTCTGCTACACCGACTGTGACTGAGCAGAGTAAATACCTCAGTAAAGACGAGACACGCTGTTTCGATAAGGACCTCCGGATGAAAGTCGTAGAGGAAGTGGAGGAAGACCTTGAAGTCCTAGCATACCCAGAGGGTGAGTCGACATTAAGGCTAAAAACACTTGTACCAGATGGCATGAATAATTATTTCGGCAAACTGGTTCGTGATCACATTAAAGCTTCAGGTAATTGTTTTCCAAAGATTTGAATATACACCACGTTTTTCATAACATTAATACGCAACTTTCAAGTTATATTTCATTTTCCCAAGAAGATCATATATTTTACCTGTTGAACTTTAAAAAAAAATCAATTTTATTGAAGGCTTTTGGAACTTTAAGATGTGACGTTCAAATTCTATTATGCTTTTCTTTGCAGAACTCACCATATGTGGAGAAAGGGATGAGATCGTAAACCACATATCTTGAGAATGTAATCAACTATAAGGAGTATAAAGGTAGACACGATAGAGTAGCAACAGTGATACACTGGGAACCGAGCAAACGAATTGAATTTAACCTTGCGAGAAGTTGTATCAGCACAAACCAGAAACAGCCCTCCGGAATGGAAATCACAACTTACTTTGGGATTTTAACATCCAAACTGACCACCCCATCCAAACGACAAGACTGGACCTAGTAATCGTGGACAAGAAGAGGAGAATCTACCAAATAATAGATGTGGCCGTGCCTGCAGACCCTACGGTAAATGAAAAAGTGAGTGAAACACTTGGAAAATACCAGGACCTTGCAAGAGAGCTGAAGAAGATGAAGAACATGAAAGTCTGAGTAGTACCAGTAATAGTGGGTGCACCCTGAACGGTACCAAAGACACTGAAAGCGAGACTGGAAGAACTAAGGACGAAAGGAAGAACCGAGACTATAAAAACTACAACAGTGCTGAGGACTGCACAAATACTGAGGAGAGTGAAAGGAATATGAAATTTTCGACCCCAGCTGTTAGCAGTGACAAAATAGAGAGAAAAGGAGGGGAAAGAAAAAAACGAACAAAAAAAAAATAATGATAATGATTATTATTATTGTTGTTGTTGTATCAGTATTACTTTCATTATCATCACTGAATCACATTTTGAAGAGATATTTCCAATGTGCGGAAACAGAAGTGTCAATGTCTGCATTTCCAAGTGACTGAACTAAGTCACGTTTGACATTGTGTTAGAAATATAGAAGACAATGCTTTTTACACAAGTTTTCTAGAAAAAAGAAACAAATGAAGCTCCGCTCACCCAAAAGCATTTCGAGTCACGATGTACCACTTATTCAATTCACAACTTCACCTTTCCAATATCTTCACTGAATGAGTGTTTTTTTTCGTTTTTGAATACTTTGTGTCAATTATTGACCTCTTAGCAGTTTCGTTTGCATTTTCAAAGCCATAAAACTACCAGCCTTGGGGAAGTTTGAAGTGAGAAAATTGTCCTTTTTTTTCCCAGTTATCATAATTCTGCAGGCATTTGCAAGATGATGCCAACAATCACAATTAGCCAAACACATGCTATATTACATTTTTCTTGAGTGGGAACAAAAAAATCTGAGAATGCTTTGTGTTTTGAAATTCTGTTTTTTTTTCTGTCTTTTAACAATTTTTCTCGAGCGGTTTAAAGAAGCAAATTGGTTGCAGAATAACAAAAATAAACCGTATGAAATAATTTCAAATTCTGTTTGTCGTTTGCACGTTTCTTAGTTTTGTTAATGCGTTTGGAAAATATTTGTGCGTTTGCACATCCAGATATTAGGTGTGTGCAAAAGTTTCCAGTGAAATACGTGTATTCAGTGTTTAGCTCCTCCACCCTACAAAGAAAGAAATGAGAACATTTGAACAAGGTTAGTAAATAGCCCTGTACTATATGAATGAAGAATTTGGATATAGCCCGACGAAAAAAAAATGTAAATTTTCAATTTTTTCTACTACTTAATTCAACAATCGTTTCAATGAAAGTAAAAATTATAAAAGGTGTTCGATTTACGTACAACGAAACAAATTGCTTCCAATTTGTATAAATTTTATTTACAATCTATCTATCCTGCACACTGTAAGAGACCTAATTTCATAGAGTATCACTAGGGAATTAAATTAAGTATTTATAGTATACAGCGTACAGTATAGGAAAAACCCCATTACGAAGGTTCAAGGGTCTGAGCGACTGAGAATTTCTAAATCTAAATTTTCCATAGTCTGCACGACATGTGCTATTCATAGCCCTCAAGATCTGGATCGGTTGAATTTGCGCATTGGATGCCCCTAAAGTCACTACATTGATATAAACAGTCCATGCTATATACTATTGAAACTGCATTTCCCTGTAGAGTGGTACTGTTACACTCAATCTTTGCCAACAATTTTGAAGGACCGGCTGGAATGTCGGTTCTGATAGGTTGTATGTTACCATCTTCGAGCTTCCATAACCTTCCCTTTCCATTTTTGAACTCAGTAATAAACTCGACGGCTATGGAATCTTTTGGCTGTTTATGTGGATTGCAATGATATGGCTCCAACATATTTTGAGATTTTGGTTACTTTTACCTAGAAGTGCTTCACACATAGCTCATCAATTCTTTCCCTATCTTTTCCATTGTACTGACACACCAGAGCTTGTTCTCCACTATCAATAACTTCTTTTTTCAGTAATATCTTGATCTACCACCCGTATAAACTCACACTGATATATATTTTTGTTCATTAATTTCCCATTCCATTAACCCTTGATGTGGAAACTCAACTTAAAAGAGCAGATATTTGAAAAAGGATGTTACTTCAGACAACATCTTCTAACGCTTTTATTGTTCCAATAATATCCCAAACCCTTTTTGGCAGTTACCTTCGGTTCTGGTTTGAAATAGATGTTCATACTATCTTACATATCATCCCTTGTCATTACTGTCTCTCATTTCAGTGCTGACTCAATGGTTGTTTCCACATTCAAAGCATCTGGATAACTCGGATAATTGTACACTCTGCTACTCCCAAAGACTTCCCACGCAAGTTAATGGACTCCCGTTCGTTCTCTTTGCCAATAAGGAATTCCTCCTTTCTCCAAGATTCTATAATCATTTTAAAGGCTAACGGGACACTGACACCAATATCACCCCCTGCACGCTCATGTTGGAAATCGTCTTCAACGGAGACACCATTAACAAATCTGTCAAACACAATGCATGCTTGTTCATATCTGGGTAACAGTTATTTGCAACAGACAGATCTGTTCAAAAGTGCATAGCTTTGCCTGAATATCCATTGTAATAGTGTTTTCCCTTCTAAAACGTACTGCGCATTTGTAAATCATGGTTCCAATGGCGGAACAAATGAAGTTAGCCCCCACAATACACCTGCTACCGCCTGTTTGTTTTTCTCTCATGGTGGCCCAGAAGAATTGAAACATTCTGATGGATGGCCGCGGGCTTCATATTCGAAATATTTTGCCTGTTTTTGTTGACTCATTGGTAGATAAAACGCAGCGTCTCAGAAACAACAGTTATGGATCCGTCTAAGATGTTTTGTTTTGGCTGAGGAAAGTTTTCAACCAAGTGTATTAGTTTGGATCTTCCTATGAAAATGTAATCCATGATCATTTGCCCGACTCTTGAAGATGATTAACGATCTCTTTTATGCTCTTTGCCTTACCAATATTCACCTTTTTGATGTTAATTATCAAGTGAGGTATTTTCAGTGAAAAGATCATATGTTTGGAGGAATTCAAGAATTCTCAAAGTGTTCTATCAATCTTTCTCTTATCGTGCTAATGAGCACCTTGGTCCTTGGTGTAGATGTCTGCTGATCAGCGATTGGAGTCTGCGGCTCTTTTAATCTCTGGGCAATCCTTGTCACTCATCGGGAAGACAGTACATATTCTAATGACTCTAAGCTACCCCCATGCTGACTTTTCAATAGCCTGTGTCTTTGCACTGCGTCATTGTTTTGTGTACGAGAAATCGTGTCTTAATCGTGGATTATTTTCTGTCTGGCATGGTACAGGAATATCTCACTCTTGAGATAAAGGTTATAGTATTTAGAGCGACAGCAACGTAGTAGGGTGCACGGATGGCTCTAACAAAAGCCTTGCCAAATAGCACGTTCTTCATTGTATTCTCTGCTAACAAACAAATTATTGCAATCCAGAACCAATCAACTGGAAACTATTAGAATCCAGGAAGTCTGCATGTAGGAACTTTCGAGTATTAAGACTAAGAATTTCAGAGGACTTGAATTTGGTTCCGATTCAATGATAATCACGGTCATGTACCAAAGTGGTTGGTCAAATGGTAGGTGTAATGTCACTATCCCTGGCTAAATCACTAATACAACACAATTAATAACACTTGGTTACCAGGTTCCATATCAATCATTGGTTGAAAAAATGGCTGACATTCCAGGATAACTACCTTAATACACGGATTGCATTACTGCTCTCAAATTTCTGAACCTCAGAGCATGAAGACCGAAACCATGGAGAATTCATTGTTAAGACATGTCATTTGAGATTTAGATTACATCCATTACTATTTCCTCCCTAGGGTTGAATGTCTTGTGAATATAACTGCAGAATGCCTAAAAAAGAATTAGAGATAGTAAAATTATTGAAAGTCTTCTTACCTTGATTTTTAATCGTCAAGTTGAGACGAGTTTTAATCTCAATATTGCTGAATATTAAATTAAAAGAAATGAAATAAAATTGTTGTTTCATTTCCTGTCTATAATTTACTGTATATTCACACAGGAAATGAGTACCTCTATATTTCTTATGCTGTATTACTTTCAGCATTGGAAATCTGTTGAATCTGTTAAATACTCCTTATATTAGTTTCAGTATTAAGAATTTATAGAATTCGTTCAATGCTCCTAGTATTACTTTCCGTGTTGGAAGTTACAATTTTATTGAATGCACCTAGTATTACTTTCAGTATTGGAAGTCTGTAGAATCCGTTCAATGCTCCTGGTATTACTTTCAGTATTGGAAATCTATACAATCTGTTCAATGCCCCTAGTAATTTTTTTCAGAATTTTAGAAGTCTATAGAATCTGTCCATTGCTTCAAATGCTTTGATAAAACGATGCTAATTTCTGCTATCTACAATAAAACTAAAGGACTCAGCCATAATTAACAAATTCAAGTACAATCAAATGCATAAAAAAGAAAGTAAAATTATTGAAAGAATGATCCATGACATCCTGGAAGAGAAATTATTTCTCCGAGCTTATCTTAGCCCTGGAACAATTGTCGCAGATCAACTCTCTCACGCAACAAAAGCACAGAAATTTTTTACGGTACCGTCAAAGGGAAGAGTTTGAAAGCCTGATAACTTTTTGCATAAACGACCCTTTTAGATTCGAGTGATGGATAATGTTTATAAGGACTATTTGAGTATGAATAAATACTTTTTAGGGTAATTCCTCTTAAATCACCAGAAATGTTCTCATTTCCCTCTAGTTAACACAAGTAGACCTTGTAACGATATAGAGGGAGAAATGAGAAGAGATGTCTTGGCTAATTATCAATCTCCCCCCAATTTGGTCGACAGACGAGACGAAAAACATTTGTATTTTTACGTTGAAAATCTTTGGAGAACATAGAAAAATGATGAACAGATAGCTGGTCTTTACTAAGAGTTTGACCAACATAGTTTGTACGGTCTCTTGGTCCGTTAGAGAGAGGGAAGCAAGAGGAATGCCTGATAGTTGAGACAGCCAAATAGTTAACGTTGATAGGAGTAGAGAAAGGGAAGCCAAAGAGATTTGTAACAAGTTGATTCAGAAGTTCATTTTGAAGTTTTTGAGTATTTCTCAACTCTCAGAAAATCAGCATTTGACATGTTTTCCGACACGAGCACGTCTGCCGTACATTGTAATGAACTTATAGATAAATCAATCACCTTTCACATTAAAAGATAAGTTGTTTTGATTCTGCTTGGATTTTTATTTCTATTTCCATCTGCATTGTAGATGGTACTTGGCGAGATTGACTGGTCTTCAACGTCATCGTTTCTGGTTGATTGGCAAAAGTCATTGAATCAATTAGATTAGTTGTCAGGAAAAGGTGAACTTCATAGCAAGGTGTAACCAGCCACTGTCAACCTCATCAACTTGAGGTGACACTTTGCTTTATCTCATAGTCGAGTCTTTTTGAGTATCGTGATAAAAATATGTTGGTTTGAAACGATTCGATACTGCAGATGCTGAAGGTTGCTAGACAGATTCCTCTCTTACAATTTCCTAGATTCCGACCAACGCACTTAATAGGAAAATCAATCATTAACCAGATACATAAATCTCATTTTTTATATTATAATTTTATTCCTGGTATTATTTTGGAGTCTGGCGGCAGTGCTTGAATTCTGTGTTTTTTGGATCTTATATTTGTCGAGGATTTCGGATCCATGTTCTTCAAAATATATCCCAAGAAATAAGATCAGCAATCGGCAGCTGAAAACTGCAAATGTTTCAGGGATCCAATGAATCATGAATGCATCTTTCCCTGATCAGAAGCTCAAATACGGCGAGATATTTAAAAAATCATGTTCTGTCATTTGCTTTAATGCTACTCTAGTTTGACGGGAAGTAACCGATGTGATATTACTGAAAAATATTTTTGAGGGTATATTGTGTTTTACAAGAGTAGATTGAGTGCCAAAGCAACACGTTTTGGCGGTGGATTTCTTTTTTTTTCCAATGATATGTGTCGTAGATCCAGTACAGGGGTACTTTACCAAAGACTCCGTGATAGCCGCTCCAATCGTGATGTTCTGGAAATGATGTTAAGCTGTTAGCAAAGGTTAACGACTGTGACAGAATATTCAGCCCCAAGATCATTGGCACAATTAATATGAATTCTGCTCTGTTATTGATTGAGGCCTGCATCGACGGGTAGCGTGATTTGTACGCGTTGAGTTGTTAATTCGTGCTACAATAATTCCCTGGGGGGTGATTTACTGTGCCAATGAGAACATTTAACCACAATTTCGAGATAAGTGTGAAACGCATATTTGTATACACCGTTAGGTTTATATATATATATATATATATATATAATTTGTACTTTAAAACTAAGACTATCCACTTTCTTCAAATAAACCAATAAACAACGATTGATAACGCATACACCAAAAATTGGCAAATGGAGGCTCTTTACATGTTGAAATGTTTTTATTTTAAGATATGTGTTGATAAGTGCTTTTTCTTTCTTCTTCTAAACATTATATATCTTCCAAATTCTGAATTGAAATTGTTTCTGGAGAAGCAAGGCCGTAAGTATGAAGCACTTAGGGGAAATAGTCAAACCAAGAGAGGACTCAAATCATTTCACTGGCTAATATATTAACGAGACAAGTTTGATTATCATCATACAACAGTAATTGCTCGTCTCGAATTACTAAGCCTCAATGATGGGGTACCTAGTGAGTATCGAACTTAGTATACTAGCTATGGTATGCTTTGGTGACAAGTTTGACAAGTGAGTCACAAAGTATATATAAAATAATTACCTTGCAAGCTTAGCACAAAGCTACAGTACAGTAGTGGATCCCGCTATGGGGATTTCACTCACTGCCTGATTGGCAAAAATAGCTTGCTAAATATCGCACTTAGCTTGGTATCCAAGAGTATCTATCAAGCTTAGTTTAATCAGACTCTAAGCTACAGGTTTGGGACATCTACTCATGATCAAGTGCACTACAGCAGTGATGGCCAACCAGAGTAAATTGATAACTACAGGTACGACACAAGGCAAATGAATAGGTATATACTTGGGACAACACTAAGATTCATTGACGGGGCACTCTGTAAGGATCAAAATCACTGCACTGACAAATTAGCCAGCAAAACTAGCTTGCTTATGTTGTTGTCTTCATGTATTCACCAAGCTTAGTTTGGCACAAGGCCACGACTTTGAGTAATGGATTATTATCAGAAAGGATAAAAATTACTGCAGTAGTAAAGTTCTGCGAGACTGGCTTGATAACCGCCATTCTGCTGCGAAATCCTAGAAAAAAACAGGCATAAAATCAACTACCAAAATCACTATGAGACGGCACTTTAGTGCAAGACAAATGGAGTTACTTTTTATTATTTGGTCGTTTCATTTCAATCGATTCGTTTTTGAATGTAATGCATACATGTATGTTTCTCATGGCCGGGTAGATTGTTGCCTCTGAAGGCGTAACGGTCTTGATTTAGCACCCGGCAATCAGTATTATGAACATTTTATTGATAAAATCCTCTTTGATTGTTAATGCAGGACAACTGACCTTCCAGGGTACAGCAGTTGAACAAAGAGACACCGTTAACAGAAAATATCCGAGAAAGCGAAATTAGTTATCCGAAAAATTAAAAAAAATCAGTGAAGTGAAATGTTTGTCCTGAAACACTCGTTCCAGAGCTGCAAAAAGAAGAGGGCAGGGAAAGGGTGTGTGTGAAGAGTACAGAGAGAGAGAGAGAGAGAGAGAGAGAGAGAGAGAGAGAGAGAGAGAGAGAGAGAGAGAGAGAGAGAGAGAGAGAGAGAGAGAGATCAAGTAATTTGAACATTAATCTTTTTCAAGGATCTAGGATGTTCAGCCAATCCCGTTAATCACCTAGCAGAAACATGGACCCTAAACAAAAGATTGACCCTCATACTGAGAACCATGCAACGTGTAAAAGAGAGAATTATACTTATCACATGGAAAGATCACTGGACTGCACGGTATATTAGAGAAAGGTCAGGAGTCCAAGATATCTTTGAATCCACCAGAAAACTCAAATGGCAATGGGCTGGTCATGGGGTAAAAATTTTAGACTACTGCTGTACATGACCCACAATATGAATCCTCACTAATCGTATGCAAAATCGTTGCCAAAAGGTAAGGCAGAATTACAAGACTAATTCAGAAAGTATTGGCTCCGCAATATCCACGATCGAGAGATCTGGCGAATATTGTGGAAAGTCTATGTCCAACGACGATCAAGAATGATAATGATGATAATGATGAACAAAAATGTATTCAAGAAAGGGAGCTATTCAAAAGAAAATAACATGAATGAAAACAAAAATAGAAGACTAGTCAATTATCAACATCTTTCGACAGCAAGTCGTGTTGAGGGTGATCAATTAAAAATTCGAAACAGCGATAATCAGTGAATAGGTTGAAGATAAAAAAGAAAACAAAAATAAGCGTGAATGGAGATAGGCACCAACTAAGGACCAATTTAGCATGAACTAAATTTGTAAAGGGAGGTCCCCAGTTAAAAGCCTATTTTGGAGAGGGGTAAGGTTGATCAAATTGACGAAATATATCCTATTCTCTTTTCCTTGCTCTCTTTTTTTTCTGAATGACTCGGGGTGATCAACAACTGATTCTTGTTCGTCTTTCCTTTTCTCTCCTACATTTCCTCCCAATTTCATTATTTTTTGGAAACTGTCAACCAAGACAGTCGTCAAAACTATCGAAATAAATTTCTCCAGTTTTTAAGTTGGTCAAGCTGACTGACTGTGGCTGTGACATACATCGCACATACAGGCGAACCCAACGAAGCTAGAGGGGTGGGAAATGTATCATTCACTTTTATTGTGTCTACAAAAAAAGCTTCATTCCCCAAATAGATTTTAGCAGAGAGAGATCAAAGAGTCAAACGGCAATATATCGATTTCAAGATAGATAAAGAGGAATAGAAAGACCGGGAGGAAGTAGTTTCGAGCAGTTCTGGTGGAGAATAATTATATAACTAAGCTTAGACTGGTATGAGTCTATTCAATGGCGGGAGAAGACAATGATACCGTCCATGACAACATCATGCTCGCATATCTAGCAAATCACAGATAGGCTGAAAGTTTATTTGTTAAGATTTTCCCGAACTTATTCTAAACTAAAAGTTGCTTACCTGATATTTCCCATTTGAATACTGTATCATGTTTGAGGTTGCTTAACTTTGGAATCTTACTGTGATTTATCGTAAGGTACAGATTAGTTGAAAGATAGTGACCCTCCCCACTGAAAAAAAGGAAACGGTAATAAATTCAGAGCAACAACAATATACAAATAAGAACTAGAATTTCGACTGGTAAAACGATTTACAATAGAGATAGATAGATCCCAAGTATTGCACTCCCGGGCCATGCTCAAAAGGATGCTAGCCATATATGGCATACCAAACCACATCCGAAATATTGAAAACAAGTATTGCAAACTTAAACTCCATCCGGAAAGATGATAACAAAAATGACTGGATACTAAGTATGACATAACTCTATCTTAACAAAAGACGACTTCATCCCAAACATGGTATACGAAAACAACATCCGAATAGAGTCTAACGAGAGACATTTTTACCAACGTGGGGAATTTTGTATTTTCTGCAGAGAACAATAGGTAGATAGATCCATAGATGGACTTACAATATACAGTCAAGAGACAGACCCGTAAATTGAGAACCATACAACGTGCATACGAAAGAATAATGCAGGGCCTCACATGGATAGACCACAAGACAGCACAGGACATCCGGGAAAAGACAAGGGTCAGGGACATCATAGAATCCATTAAAAATCTCAAATGGCGGTAGGCTGGCCATGTTGCAAGAATGGCAGACAACTGATGGACATCACAACTCACGACATGGATCCCCCGAGATCACATGCGCAACCGAGGCCGGTAGAATATTAGATGGAGAGACGAGCTAGACAAATTCAGGAAGTACTGGCTCCGCGACGCCCATAATAGAGAAGTGTGGCAAATCCTGGGGAAGTTCTATGTCCATCGACGGTCGTTAAAAGACTGATGATGATGATGAATGATGATATTAGTGTGGATCTTAGAAATCGACACAACATATGAGGCAAAGTATGTTGAACATAATCCTTTAATAATCGATCACTTCTGGGGATGATAATTAACATGATATTTGATAATATCTAGAATCAAACTCAAAGACTACAACAAATTGGAATTGTATTGAAGACATCAGCATAGGTTCTCTGTTCACAGAAACAGTGACATGAGTAGCCTAGATGTGGCCTATTATGAAGGAGAAAGAAAATAAGTTGGACGGGATTGGTTAATAATTATTCACTCTCCTAAGTTGGAGAACTAAAACCGCGTTCATTGGCTCGAAAAGACCAATAGATATTCATGTTCTGAATGAGCTCAAACACACCAATAATTTTCAATTACACTGTCAAAACCTGATCTTTAAACGTCCATCCAACTTCCGTTGAATGATATCAGAGACAATGTATTTCTCTCGCAGTTGATCCGTTATTATTTGTAAAAATATCTATCAGACCCTGAATCAAATGAGATACGTTCTGATACTGCCCTCTTTTGTCTCGTCGTCCGTACTACCATTCCACTGGATGTTCCATTACTATATCAGATAGGGAGATCGCTACAAACGTGCTTACCATCCGAAGAAAAGCACTGACCGACAACTGCAAGACCCTGGAAAGAATTCGAAAGGTACGAATTGAAATAGAAGTTGAAACCCTGAACCACTGCCTCCTCTTGTATTACACATCTTTGGTGTCAGATTCGATAGAAAATTCCCCTGGGTGTTTAATTGTTGTTCCATGAATGAGATAACTCAAGTTTAATATAATCATTGACAATGTACAAGGAAGGGTTTGTAAAAAATATCCAGTTACTTCCAATTTCCAACCCGACTATAAAATACCATTCAGACTAGCTCCATTTACATGTCGATCCCGCAGCAACTATCCATCTTCCATTGAGCAATGATAATTTATTCTTTTCATGTCTAAATCTGAGCCTAAGTGTATGTTTGGAGAAAGCCACTATATCACGAGTTAAACAGAGTGAGGTATACATAATATGGGAAGAGTGAGATAGATGAGTAAATGAACATGAAAAGGCTGAAATAGATATTTAGAGTAAGAGCGAGAGATAGATATGAACAGAGATATATTGATCGACTGATTTATAGATATGGACAGTGTAAGGCAGATATAGATATAAATTGAAAAACACAGACATGGTTTATCAGAAAAACGAGAGATAGATAGATAGATAGATAGATAGAGAGAAACATACACACATACACACACACACACACATATATATATATATATATATATATATATATACATATATATATATATATATATATATATATATATATATAGAGAGAGAGAGAGAGAGAGAGAGAGAGAGGCAGTGGGAGGAAGAATAGAGGATAAAAACTATTACCGTATCGAACGTATACAGGCATCGACTCCTAAATTGCCCGGGTCATCCCGGCTAGTTTCAGTCTCAAAAGAATTATATGATGCCATATCCAATCTAATCGATTTCCCGTGTTTTCCCAGCCGATGATTTCAGCATAGAATATCTACTTGAATGAAAGGCATTACCTCTCAAGAAAATCCATTAAGAATAAAACTTTACCGCAATATTTGAATATAAGAACCCATCCGAGGAATGGCAATAAAAAAACTCCATAAACCATGGTGAAAGGAACCCACAATCGTTAGCAAAGGGAAATATCGAATATCGATACCTATACAAATACGAATACATTTCTATTTTTATATAATATATATATATATATATATATATATATATATATATATATATATATATATATATATATATATATATATATACTAAAAGGGATACTCAGGAAAATAACCTAAAATATAATCAAAGAGGAAAAATATATTATTTGATAAATTTCTTCTGAAGACCAATGAAAAAAAACAAAAAAAAACCTCGATTATTCACTTTTCGTACCCATGAAAAATTTGCTGTAGAAATATTCTGGATCCCCGTACCCCATTGGAGTAACTCATGTTTTGTATCCAGAAGCTCTGTCAAACTGAGCGACTTAATCGTTTGTTGTTTTTTTGTGCAATAGAATATCTCTCCTGTTGCAGCTGTTTTTTCTGTTTAAGTCAAGTAGATAATCGTTATTTTATAGGTTGTGCTATGCAAGAAGACATGTATCAAAGAATATATTTTTTCCATGTTTGGTTATGTTTTAAGTGATGTTCCCTCCGGGCAATCCCAGATATGACCACTAATATGTATATATACATATCAAAGTCAGCGAATGTTTGTTATCTTGCTTTATTTCGTGTATGTGTCTTCTTGACTCCGAAACAGCTTTTCCTCAGTGTATGCAAACCCACCTAAATCAGTTAGTAAGATTTACATGGGATACGTGGAACTGATGCCCGAGATCATTACGGATCAAATAAGAATCAAAACTACTTTTCCGTCCTAATTTCTTTCCAAAGCTTCTTTTGAAGATTCAATTATTCAGAAAAAAAAACTACAACAAAAAAACAGCAACACAACGTGGACTTACCAATTGTTAAGTGCTTAAAGTTACGGGAAATTGAATCGGCTGACTGTGTTCAAACTCCACCGGACAAAATCAATTCTTTTTTTTTCATTTCATGCACTTTCAATCAAGTAGACTTTCAGTTGAGAGAAACTTTTCTCAAAAGTTCTAATGGGTGTTTTATTTACAAAGTAATTATTATTGTTAAATTAGATCTGTAATCTCCGTTTGTCATAGTAAAGTATTGATGTGAATTTGTCTTTTCTCGCAGAAGTTATGTAAGTTTTGCAGTGTTTTTTTAAAAACCCAACCATGACCCGAAACCAACAATAAAACAGGTTTTTCTCTGATCAAAACCCTTACCCCTCTCTCTACCTCTAACTCTAACAAAGCCAGGGCAATAAAACATAGGCATGATTTAAATCCGGTGGTCAGGTTTAAAGTATGAACTATTGACGCTAATGACTTCAATAAACCTCTTGAGGTTCTACGTGGGCCTGCTGCAGGGTTTGCACATAGGCCTATCCAGTGGTGAGAGTGCAGGCCTGAACAGAGCACGGCCTGTGAACACGAGTGTACCACCTTATTTATTTCCAAAAAAATCTTTGCGCCGATATATTTCACGTTTTTTTTTTCTCTGACAACGCCTGGTACCTGAGGCAAGAATAATACAACATACAAGTGTGCACAGTGATTTGCTGATACACGTAAATACGTTTAATATTGTCCTCATCTTGGTTATCAGGGTACAACATTTAGCCAGTTGTACCCCAAACCTTCTTTAGGTGCCTTTTGTCCGTATTGAGATTCAGGGAATCAAGAACCGATTTAATCAATCCACAGTAGTTTACCTTCCACTGTCATTGTGAAAAGATATATACTATTAGTTATACTTGTGACGTCGATTCCCTTATACAATAGTATAAGCCCACGCAAAAACTTCTGCTGCCACTGTCTCTGCATTGTTCTTACTGTGCACTGATGCTGCTAGCATACAACTCACGAGCATGATGCACCTACTGTGGGCAGGTCACACGTCAAAAAGTTTTTACTGTTCAGATTCAAAGAGACATAGAAGGCGCTTCAAGATAGGCACAAAGACACTTTAATCAAGATTAAATGGGCATCTCTTTTTACTGAATTGTTACAGTTTTTGTCCTCATGAACACTGGTTATACTTTGTTCATCAACAAAAAAGGACGATGTTGCGACAGCCAGTGTTGACGGGGATTGACAAAAATCTGTAAATCGTCACTTTTCCGGTAACATTTATCTTGTGGTATTTCTCAAACCCTCAGCTGCTTCGGCAGGACATACTGTTTCTGTATTGGCTCGATCCGTTGGCAACATGCGCCAGAATTAAACACGCACGCACGCAGACATAGAAATGTATTTCCAAGACTATATATATATATATATATATATATATATATATATATATATATATATATATATATATATGGATTGCGAGGTGGTATACACAGACATTATTGTTAAATGAATGTAAATGATTAATTATGTTCATTATGGATTATTTCATCATGGATTTCTCTCTTTTTTATCTCTTTCTCACTGTATTTATATATACATATATGTGTTTGTGTGTGTGTACGTGGATTCTGAGGATTCATATATATATATATATATATATATATATATATATATATATATATATATATATATGTATGTATGTATGTATGTATATAAAATTCATGTATATTTTTTGTGTATAACACTTCAATGAGCGCACAAATACTTCACCTTGATACAGACGCTCTTACCAGAGGCCTAACATACAGGAACTTGGACCCCTGCCAAAAGTACCGATGTGTATGTAAATAATTCCGTCTTTTTTAACGGGTATTGTGCTAGTTTGGGGTTGAAGATGAACGGAAGATAAAAGTAATCTAAGAGGTCAAAAGTGGAATGAAATTCCCTCCTGTAGGTCTCAAAATACAGAGAAAGCCCATAAGGTATTCAAAGCGCAGGGAGACTTTCCTGTCTCAAGGAGTCAAAAAAAAAAAAAAGAAAAACTGAAAAGCAATTTTTCCCCCGTCAGGGTCAAAAGTAGTTCGACTATGTATATATATATGCAAATTTATTGACAATCTGAGGCATTCTGCTATTATATAGCTTCGAATCGATTTTTGAATTCAAAGTACAGTCTATTGCAGTTGTAATAGTATTTGGCATAGTGTAATGACAATACAACTAACTGTATTTTACTTGTGCAATCACACATGCATACACACGTATACATATATATATATATATATATATATATATATATATATATATATATATATATATATATATACATACATATATATATATGTACACGTATATAAACAAGAATATATTAAACAAGAATATATACATATATATATATGTATACATATATACATATATATATATATATATATACGTATATAAACAAGAATGTATTAAACAAGAATATATACATATATATATATATGTATACATATATACATACATACATATATATATATATATATATATATATATATATATATATACGTGCATACTTGTGTGGGTGTATATATATATATATATATATATATATATATATATATTCTTGTTTAATCAAATGTGACAGATAAGAGTTTCTTGACTTTATGATAATTGCTTCTGTTATTATTCTCTTATTTCATAAACATCCATCGTACTCTTGTATCAGACATACTGGGATAACTCCAAACAGGCTTAAACTAATTGATCATTGATGAATTAATTATTTGAAAAATTAAGTAAATTCTTAAATGCATTTAAAAGTAAAAAACAAAAAAACAAAAACATCCTCCATACAAAGAATATCTAATACTGACAAAGAGCCAACTGCAAACGCCGAATTTAACCGTGAAAATTTAATTTTAAAATTCTTAAACAAGACACAATTCAACTATAATATAAACAATGCAAATTTACATTGTAGTTGGGGATGGTCAGTTGTACTATCGAAAGCGTTTTTATCTTTGGGACAATACTTATACTCATTGAATTCGTTCACTTGTTCAGAAATAAGGAAAAAGTCCTCTGCATCGTCAGAAAAAAGGCTCATTACGGCACTAGCCCTAACTAATGACATGAAATGTTCTCTCCCAATGTCCCTGCTGCATTCTGTTTTGATAAATTCACACACATGTTCATCAAATATCTCCGAATCTAGCATTTGAAGGAACAGGCCCCCTTTTGACCTCATTTATCCACCACTCAGTTTTATTCAACTTACACATACAGTCATAGGTATCTAAAAACGTAAGCCACGTCTAGGTTGTCCGTAGAATACGAATTCTTTTTGATCTGCAACACCAAAATGCTGATATCTCCTTGGGGACTAGACACATTCCTCTGTCCAGCAATGTTTTCCTCACACTTAAAATCCACTTGATTATAATCGCCACACACTACAAGTCACAGAAGACCATTTATAAAAACACAATTTCTTGTATATCTTGATATTCTTGATAAACCGAGATAAACGTCAAGATGAAATGAAATAAATCATTCTTACATCTGACTATCTGTTATTGTCATTTCATGTCATTGAGAAAGATATCAATCCAGTTTCCCTTGCTCTCTGCCTTCTTGAAAATTATTTTCAATCCAGTTTCGTCGTAGGGACGGCAAAAAAAATGTTTGACAACGACCAATCCACTCTCCCATTATTATCAACTAAACAGTAACGAATATAGCTACTATTCATCTTTAACATTTTAATAGATTGATTCGAAATCAATGCATTTTATAGTTCTCCTAACTACTATAATAAAAGAAGGTTACGTGCTAATGAGATTCCCAAGAAACTTGTGCGAGTTCTTCGGGATTACAGCACGAATAATACGACTGAGACAAGAATAAACAATTTTCATTTCATAGGAACAAATATCTTGTATAAAACCCAGGACAAGTAGTACTGCTTTAGATTATGTCTATATTGACTCATGATTTTAAGGGAGAAAGTCATGAGATAGACATTTCTGGAGAAAATCTATAGACAACTTTGATTATAATTCAATCTATTTTCAGAGCAATATTTGAGTTGCTGTTATTCATATATTCCGAGTGCTCCATGATTCAGGTCAAAGTTGTGTCTGGCTAACACAGACAAAATAAAGTCAATTTCACTCCACACCAATCCTAACTCCGGATTTCGATGGGTGTGTGTCCAAGCTGCTTTCTCTCGTATGCTACAACCAGGCACATTATATCCCAAAATGATTTTTTCTCATAAGTTCAATTATTTCAAATACGTTTATATTGTAGATGCCACGAGTTCAGGTCCCATTGAATGCTACATCTGTTCTGAAGAGCAACTGTTTTATCAGCAAAATAACCGGAAAATATATATTCCACTGATTACGATATCACACTGAGAAAAATCGGTCTTTGTCATTGGAATGTTACAGAATCAAATTTCCCCTGAAAATTCGAGAAAGGATAAAAGTGAGGAACTACGAGTCCTCTGCAAATAAGAACAACAAACATAGGAGAGCCGTTTCCAGAAGAGAAGTACAACAGTCTGTTATGGATTGTTATATCTGAATTTAGAAGGGGTTATATTACCGTCTGTGGAATGAAGTCCAAACACTAGTTGGGGAATTTTGCTGGAGAGTAAGAAAATTGAAAGAAGCGGTATAAATCGGGTCAGTGTTGATTCTAGCGCAAGGCAGTTCTCTTTGCTCAAACGGGAACGATCGGGAGAGCATTCCTGTGTATAAGTACAAAATCACTTGCGTTACACGTGTTGCTGAGAATGGAATCGTCCGGCTGGCTTGTGTTGCTGAATATGAGCTAAGTTTATCGATATATTAGTCAATGTTTTTCTGTTGGCCATCTTTTTCTGGCAAAAACATCCCTCCTGAATAAATCTGTCGAATGGGTCGGCCAGAACATTGCAGTTAGAAAAATATCATCTAAATAATGACTAATATAGTCCGAACAGCTCTTGGTTGAAAAATCTGGCTAATTCAATACCAAGTTTGAAAAAATAAAGCTGTTTAAATACTTAACAAAAAGACATTGCTAATTAATATTATTGCTTATCTAGCGATTGATAAAACTGCAAATAATTTAATCGGACACCAATGACCTAGTTTTGAACAAAATCATGTTGATTTTTATTGTAAACTCGTCTTGATACTTGAATCCAGATTTGACGACCCTTTGCCGAACCATTCCGTAATTGTCGAGGCGTATTGATCAGGAATCGACTGATTCCTAGATCCATATCATTTATCATCTTGATAACATTTCCCATATCATTGATTGTGATAAATGTCATAAAATACAGCCAACTATAGGTAAAGTAAACATGATATGCAACTAAATGATTGGTTATCATGCATTATTTCTTTTGATCATAGGAAATGATTTCTTCCTAACCAAATGCCCCCATTGTATCAATTGACATCGAAATATATGTTGCAAAAGCGAGATATGAAATGTGTAGTTTCAATTGAGGAAAATACGATACAACTGAGATTTTTTTTTTATCCGTAGAAGGTCATATCTTCGAGTGATTGCGTTAATAACAAATTAAACATATTCTCTGTGCTCTGACCTTGTGAATGAACGTATGATACGGCTTCTATTCCCACTTCATTGATTACCCACATATGAAAATATCAAAATGCATATCTAGCCATTACATCTTCTAAATGAACCTGGCACTACACTTGAGGATTCGATTCAACTATCTAGAAAAATATCCAACTACAATTCAAGAAATCCCAATCTGTGTATATACATCGTGATTACTCGATAACTGGCCATCTTGCAAAGTTAAAATTTGCTGGATATTTTTATCAGTCCGAGTCTTTATGTAGCCTGATAAAAGAGCTGCTGTGATTGTATACATGTTTCAACACTACGACATACCGGATCTACACCTTGTTGAGTGATGGCTTTCATGATATTACGGATTTTTATTGAGTTGATAAATGCTACGGCGAGTGGTAGTTTATATTTTGCTGCTTTTTCTTTCAGTTGAATTATCGAATGCAGGTTGTCCATGGTTGAGTAGCTTCTTCTAAAGCCAGCTTGTTCTCGTGGTCGCTTTTCAGCAAGTATTTTTGAGATTCAGTTGGTAATGATTTTTGTGAAAAGTTTGTATTCGCACTTGAGTAGGGTTATAAGCCTGTAGTCGTTAAGGTCTTTTGGTTTTCTTTTTTTATATAAAAGCATTATGATAGCAGTGTTCCATGATTACGTCGCATTAATTCTTAATTCGAGAACTGATTAAAAAACGATAATATGACGTAGTTTGAGGTAAAAAATTGTCCCCTTCTCTTTAACCACTCTCTGCCCTTTTCTTTTCTCATGAACGTTCTGAACGTTTTCAAATTTGGCTCGGAAGAAAAGATTTTGAAAATGATAAACCTGTCAACGATTGTAAGAAACTTGGATATTCTAATATATGTCTCATGTTGCGAGCGTAGATTTATGGAGAACACAAATATACATATAAAAAACTTGGTTACAACAGAAAATGTAGCAAGCCACGAGACAAAAAGTTATCTTCCATTTTTAGAAAGTTTAAAAACATCTTTCCACAGCTTTACGTTATTCTTTTTTCAATCAATAGAAAGCGGATATTACTAAATGTTGTCAAAAGTTACGTAAACAGGATCGTAAAGATTTGAACGGAGTCTTTTCTTCATCGTGATATCATGTTAATCCTTTTATTTACAATGGAGTCAATATCTTAGTATGGATCGTATACTTTTTTTTACATCATATCATGTATTTTAGAGCAAGATAACTCATTGCATGCTCTCTTTCATGCACATCAGTTTTGATAAACTATCCAAAATGGGCGAAGTACTCATCACGGATAATGTTGCCCACAAAAACTAGGCAGCCACCAGTCAACTCAAAATGCCAGGGTGAAGGTTATGAATTATATCCGATAGAGATTTATTGATGACATTTTTGGAAAGGTTACCATGTTTATAACACCCATCAATGAAAAGTCCACCCTTGACAATTGATATCCACTGATACAAGCGCGTGTGCAGGGGCTATGTTATATAATGATTTTGAACTAGTTCAATGTATACCGATAATCGGCGTTTGGAAAAAAGTCAAATGTTTTGTAGGATCCACGGATTTTCTGAAACGATTATTTTCATTTAGTTCTGGTTGATTGAGATATATAGTCAAACTATGCAAGACTTTGGGCCCCGAATAATTAGGGGACCTTCTTGGCGAATCAAGCGGTTTTCTTTTGAAAATAAGTAAAATATTTTGGAACCGAAATATGGAACATAACCAGGAGACAGACCCGTAAATTGAGAACCATGCAACGTGCACATGAAAGACTAATGCTGGGCCTCACATGGAGAGACTAAAAGACAGCAGAGTACACCCAGGAAAAGGCAAGAGTCAGGGACATCATAGAATCCATTAAAAATCCCAAATAGCGGTGGGCTGGCCTTGTTGCAAGAATGGCAGACAACTGATGGACATCACAACTCACGACATGGTTCCCCCGAGATCACATGTGCAACCGAGGCTAGCAGAATATTAGATGGAGAGACGAGCTAGACAAGTTCAGGAAGTACTGGCTCTGTGACACCCATGATAGGGATGTGTGGCAAATCTTGGGGAAGGTCTATGTCCAACGACAGACGTTAAAAAACTGATGATGATGATGATGATGATGATGATGATGATTACTGCAACTTTTGTATTGTGGATACTGTACTTTCTAAAGAAAATAAGTATATGTATACTTTTTGATAAATGTATCTATTTATTAGAATGAAATGAGCCCGCTCTTCTCTGTAAGTTTTCATCAAAGTCTCGGACGTGTCAATTTAGCTCTGTTCGGAGGCTGTCTTACTAACAAACAGTTGGTAGTCAGTACAATTCACTGTAGAACAATGTGAAATTTATTTATTGGTTTACTCACCTGATTTTTGTGAAGGTTGATATTGCTCTTGTTACAGTAGAAAAATAAACTTTTTTGAGTTTCGGAAAATAAAATTTCGCCATAAAACTTAATTACTGAATATATTGATAAAAATAAGTAAATATTTTTCTCAATTTCTCTGTCTTATCTTAATGCTCCAGGAAAATAATTACGTAAAAGTATAATTATTGCCTCAGTTTTGACATGATGGTACACTACTAACATGTAATTGTGTTCCAATATTCAATGGGATATTGGTTGTTATCGTTATCAGACTTTATCATTTCACGTGCATAAAGAGTCATTCTTTCGCTCAGAAGTCACTCTAATTTTTATTTTATTCATACCGTCTATTTGATCATTTTTTGGAGTCAAATTACAATAGTTATTGAAACATTCTATTTTAAATGCTCGATCTCCTGAATTTTGCGAGAAAAAGTTCCCATTCATCTTTGAGCCTTGAAAAAAAAAAGTTTTCCTCAACTTTAACTCATTAGAAAAAGTAAACTTTTAATCAGCTCTGACCCCTAATAAAGTAAAAGTTTCGCTGACCATTGATCCATACGAAGGAAAATAAATTCTCTACGATTTTGACCCTGCGAATTTTCAATGAAGGTTGAGTGAAATCCCTTCTTATATTCAGTGTACTACTTGTAAGGTCCACTGTATCAGAAATCAACAGATTCAATCTACGTCTGATCCACCATCAAGTTGTATATATATATATATATATATATATATATATCATCTGTTTTTGCTTTAAACGAAAGAAAAAGTCTTGTTTGATGTAAAAAGACTCAATCGATACATTGGAAGTAAATAGAGGAATCCATCAGGAGTTCCAGCAACAACAACGAAACGTTTGAAAGAAAAATCTGAGAAATCAACGAGTTTATCTTCCCGAGGGCACATTATATTACAATCAAGTAATTGTATTACGACAAATCAATGTGAAGTTAGTGACGATTATTGATGATAAGCGTGAAGATTTCTTATGCTGAACAAGCACTAAAAAAACCGCACCAACATACCCATGCACACAGATTCATGTGCAAGCACACACATACGCACACAAATGCGTGCAAACACGCATATGTACATCTCCCACAAAAGTAGATTCACCCATACACAGATTTACACATACACACACCAAAACATACATTTGTAGCACACCCTTTACGGACATTCTCGGATAAGCCATAGTATATGTGCATCAAAACCTTGTGAAATTTCTCGATTTGAGATCACTTATCTCTACCGAACACCAATGATTTCCATAATACCCGTTAGCTTTTCTTCAGTCAATATTCACGTGGTCGATAGGTGATGAAGACCAAATTCACGCGTCAACGAACTCTTAATAATCCAACCATAACATAATAATCGTTAGAAAGTTGTTGAATATAATTATTTTCAGTTTTGAATAATTCAACGAAAAATTGTTCGTATCATTGTCACCGCCTGCCTTGATGCTGATTGTATAAAATCTAGTAACGTTGCATTTTATGGCTTTAAGCAACGACTTAAAATTTGAGTTTGTCTTATGGTAGACAAAATGCAAAAGAGTTGTGATGTTAATATCTATGTAAATTCAATCGTGCTCCAAAAGAACCGTCTGACTAAAACAGATGAATACAATACGCTGGCATTCTTATAGTGTAAAGGCAGACATTTATCGAGCCTAACTTAACCTGGCACTAGGCCAAGATTGTTGGGTGCTTAGTGAACTATTGCGAGACTACGGAGCTAAGTAACGCTTACCCGACCTCCTGCCTCGTTTTCAGGCAAGACGCCGCACAAATGATGGGAATTGTTCTAACAAGGGAGGCGCTCTGGCGCAGGTCGCGTAGACTGGACAATTTTAGCTTTTACCCACATGCACATTTTGAACAGACCGAGCTGGAGGGGGAGGGAAAATATATATTATTGCTTCACTGCAGGAGAGGTTCTTAAAGTCATCATCATCATCATCATCATCATCATCATCATCATCGGTTTTTGAGCGACCGTTTTTGAACCTTCCCCAGAATTCACCGGACTGTCTATCATAGGCATCGCAGTGCTAGTTTTTCCTATACTTTTGTGATTTGTCTTATCATGTGCCGACCACAATTTCGCACATGATCCCTTCTGTACATGTTGCATAGTTTTCTGTGAAGCTTTCGGTAAGTTTCCATGTTTTAGGTGGATATCGGGAGGATGCATTAGACACGTCAATGTGAGAACAAGAAATGAGAATTTGATTAAATGGAAAACTGGCCGTGAGAAATTGATGAAACTAGCAGGCAATCAAAGAGGGCTTTACTGTGCTTTACTCTCCCGTGGAGCTACTCAGTCGGTAGAGATATAATAGTGAATAGCTTTGTGCACAGTTTGACCGTCGCATTCTGACATTTATTTTTCACCTCTTACGCAGTTTTTTTTTTGCATCAATCAAGTATGTCAGCCATTCAGTCAGGTCTATGACTATGACTTCTGGCTTCTTGCCGTTGAAAGGGAGGACGGATTTCAGACTGTGGACTAGATGTAGAGGAATGCGATTAAGCAGCTGATGGCGATCCTAAAAAAAAACTCTGCAGACCATCATGAAAAAGCAGAAAGGGAAGGGGAGATAAGTCTGTGAGGTCTCAGGTGGGCAACTTTGAAAGGTAATATTATTTCGTTCTTTACAAAGCTTAGCTTAATCTAGCACAAGGCAACGAATGTTGGCAACCTTGTTGAGATTAATATCACTGCAACAGTAATATTATCCGAAGTCAGCTTGTTGACTACCACTACAAGGCGAAATGCCAACATTTCAAAAGCTTCAGTACACCTAAAAGCCACAAGAGTTGGGCACCCTTCTAGGGATTGAATGGTCTGTAAAGTTAGCTTCTTAAACCTTACACCACGACATTGATATTTCAATGTAAATGTTTTGTTTAGAGATTGCTCTTCTCATCTATTGAACCTAGGTTGTATTTCAATTAATTTTATTTTTTCCTGTTTATGCTAGCTGCAAGTTCATGGCAAGAGAAAATATGCAAGAGAAACAAACTGCACTTTATGTTGTCTCTGTCGGTAGCAGAACTTGCATATCTTTTCTACAAACTTCCAAGTGTTGTATGTCAAAGTTCGAATAGTGTAATGGATACTTTTTATGTCTACAGTCGAACAGAAGTACGCGTCAATATGTAATTGCGTGGTTATATAATTTTAATTTTTGGTAAACCTCTAAATACATCTTTGAAATGAAGGCGGAAGAAGTATTAGCCAATTGCATTGACCGAGAGTTCATGACATTCAATAATATCTTTCATTGTGGCCCACAAAATTTTAAAGAGCTATACGTATTCACCTCGGTCTGTTCATCAATCTATGAGTCCACTCGATAACTCCAAAAGCTCTCGATAAACACATAATTAGTTGGAAGATTGGATGATAGGCTGGAGAGGAAGTGATTCAATTTTGGGCAGATCAATGTGCCGTTACCTGGATCGTAGCTATATGTCCACAATACACAATATCTGTAAAAGTCTTTCATGAAATCGAATCGTATTTTGTGAAAGAGCTGCAAATGAAGTGATTCAATTCTGGGACCGATCTTTGAATTCGTTTTACAGTCAGCTATATGTCTACAAAATATCTTTAAAAATGAATTTCAATGAAATATCATGAAGACATTTGCCTAAATATATTTGCAGTTTTTGATATGAGAGTTTATTTTATGGTCTTGTTCACACACACATACACGCACATGTGTTTGCGCTTGCACACACACACACACACATGCAAGTGCGTGGTCGCCTCAGCTAGTATATATATATATATATATATATATATATATATATATATATATATATATATATTTGTATGTACTTACAAAATATGGGATGCAGTATGATATCATATAATACAATATACAATGTATGGTGGGTTCATTTTATATCCGCATGAAGAAGCCCAAGTCGGGCAAAAACATAAACATGTTTGGGTAGCAAATCCTCATTCCAATATATATATATACATATATATATATATATATGTGTGTGTGTGTGTGTGTGTGTATGTATGTATGTATGTATTATCATCATCAGCTATATAAAGTCTTTCGTCAGGCTTAGCTTATCCTATGGTCTGTCGGTTTATCCTTGCTTTTGATCGTCACAGTACTAAAATATTCTGAACTTTCCCAGATAATTACACCATTTCACTTTTTCGCATGATCTCAAGGGATTTATGTTGTATGTGCAATGTTCAACGGTTGAGTGGCAACCTCGCAACAAGGCCTGCCTACTGGCATGTTTGCTAATGGCTTCTAGGATATCTCTGACACATGTTTTTCCCTATTATTTATTGTACTGTTTTCTGATCTTTCCATGTGATGTTTAGCATGGTTTTTTCCTATGCACGTTCTTGGCTTGAGAGACAACTACTTGGTTGAGTTCAATGCTTCAGCCCCTTATGTTTCTATTGGGAGGACAGACTAGTTGTGGACACTTCATTCAAAAACTAATTGGATGTTTTTGTTCTTGAAAATCAAGCTTGCTCTGTCGAAGTTTCACTTCTTCTTTTGGATATCCAATAGAGATTCATTGTCCCAGGTAGATGAGATGATCTACTTCTTCCAAATCAAAGTTTCCAATTTTAATATTTGTGTCTTAATCCTTAACATATTTCATTGATTTCATCGAAGTTCCCGAGGAGATCAACTTTCTTGCTTCTTAGCATTGTTTTGAAGATCTTGGGTGTTTCCGATAAAAAAACTATGATGTCAGAAAATCAGGAGTAATGTAATTATTCAAAATCTATTTTGATTCTTTCCAGATTCGGCGTGTTCGTTCTCATCAATTAATCCAACAATTCATAGCCATATTCAAGTGTTCATCCCAAACACTTCATAGAAGTGAACTATGAACCTAACTGACCAAAATCATAAAACCGTATCTAGTAGTTCATCCCAACCTGGTTCAGCAATAGTTATACCTGACACCAACTATAAATTGACTAGACGATTCTTATAATGTAAACTAAAATCTCCTTCTGTTGCTGTCATATAAATACGAATTGCCACTGTGAATTGGCAGAGGACCGGGGGTGAATAGACCACTGTAGATCAAGTAAGATAAAGGGTAAAAGAAGGCAATAAGAAGTACAGCCAACCTTAAAATCAGGTGATCAAGACAGGAATAAAAAAACACACGTAAAAGAAAAATAACTAAGTAGACTTAAATCATTTATGACAAAGAAAGATTCAGTTCAACTGTTCTACAGTTTATCGCTGAGTGAGTAGACAAAATGTACAGTACATTCGCACAAGCTCTTACGAAGAAAACGTTTACTTTTTACTTGTGCAGTAAAAAAGTATATACTTTGATTGTATTTAGAATACGTTTATGGACAAGAGTTTGTGCAAGTGTCGCGTAAAGTTTGATTACAAAATCGTCAGTGATAAACCGCTGTGCATCCAAATAGTTCGTTTACAATCTCATTCATCGATCAACTGTAAAAGCTTCGAACTTGGAAGCAAATAAGATATCAACTTCTGTATATAAACTTTTCTTCCCTTTTTTCTTGGAAATATTTTGCTTATTCCCACACAGCAGAATAATTCTCACTGATATAATGGATTTATAGCAATCCAGGGTAAATGATGTCATTGATATATTGCTTTTCATAAACAAACTGATTCATAAAATCAAATACCGGATATGAATTTAAAAAAAATCTCATTACTTCCTCAAAGTGTTATTATATGGTTTCAAACAGAAAAGAATGATTTCCATATTACCAAAGTTTTTTATAAAGTTCTACAAAGTGAATTTATAGCGTCTTGGAAACAAAATCTTCATACACATCTTATTTTACTGTGTAAATTGTACTGGTCTACAAACAAAATTGTCTCCATGAAAATTTCTTAGAAATACTGCCTCTCCGCAAGATGGCTGCGTTCCAGAAGCCTAAAATATACTTTCCATAGGCTGTCTATAGCGCATAAGAGAGTTATCTAATTAAAGCATTAAACAACGATCGTCATATTTACATTGTCTTTCAAGACCTCTGCCCGGAACTTGAATTGCCAATTTTCAGAGGAATATTATTCTCGATATTTTAATAAACATCTTAGGTGAATAGTGAGAGAGATAGTTTTCAGCATTTAAGTAACAAGAATAGTAAATATAGAAAGAACATGATCAATGAATAGATACGAAAAGACAAAGATAGATAAGGAGGTAAATATATGAAAATGAGATTTATCGATCGATTATTTGTATGTTAGTGCTTGTTTGAGACTCATAGAGACATGAAGGAGGCATGTGTGTATGTATATATCTGTAATCTTTGCATGCGAGCAAACGAATGATTAAGTAGATGGTAATTACAAAAATAGTTGAGGGAATATATTATCTCGCACACACGCGAGCTCAGTTAGCAATGAACGACAATTACGAATGCCATTTATAATTCTGAACGATTAGGTGACATAAAGAACATTAAAGAAAAGAACTATCAATCATTGGTTGCTGGGTTGAGACCCAACGATTGCTTTCTGCGATTGGCCTCAACAGCTGTAGCAGACATTTGACCAATTCCTGTCTGTACCAACTGTTCACTGAGCCAGTTAATTTAAAGTTATTTGTTGTTGGCAGACAAACTCTTTCGTCAAACATTTAGAACTTGGCTTTTATTGCAAGAGCGTTTGTGAACTGCATGGCATATTTTTCAGTTGAAACTGCACTATATTTATATACATTTTGATCCTTCAAACCCTGGATTGTTAACCCGAAGTCCATTTATGCATATATGCATATAAATTCTAGACTAAGTAATAGGTTTATGCAAAAGTTTCAAACGCTACCTCTTGCACCATATTGAAAAAAGTCTTAGAAATTCAATTGAATTTTTTTCTTTACTCAGCACTTTACAGCTCGTTGTTGCTTGAGTAATCAGTCAAATGTAATACGTCGTTCATAAGCCGTGGGAAAATTTCAGAAGCTTGGAAAATGGGTACTACATAAACTTGTGAAAAAAGAATATCACTTGATATTTCTTTTCTTGCTCGTCACAGAGAATTTAGGGGCGAGATAGTCCCTGGCAATAAAAATGAACTTATCAAGTGAATCCAAAATAAAGTTTAGGTAATCATATCAAGAACCTTGGTATTCTTCAACGCCTTATCTTAAACAGAATTTACTGCGGTAAAAAAAAAATTCTCTTTTATGTTTGTTGAGATTCAAAAGTAATTTTATTTTATTATGAATTGTTGTGACTTGGACGAACTGTCACTGAGCAATGCAATCGACTCATTTAAACAACACATCCAAAGAGAATAGACTTTTTTTTGATCGATGATTCTGTTATATGAGTTGGAGGTGCAAGATTGAAGGTGACCAGAAGCTAGGATAGTATGCTTTTCTACATGTGGCGTATTCTCCAGACATCTCACCCCTTCAGACTATCACCTGTTCGGCACAGTGCAACACTTCTGATCTTATCGGCGGTTGCAACAGATTCAAGATATCGAAATGTTCTTCGAGTAATTAATCAAATCAAAATAGGAATTGGTCTTTCATGATGAAATACATAAAGCCACCTGAAGTGCTTCAAGATGATTTGGAGACGGAATAATGACCCTGAACCTATGAAACATGTTGTCATGATATATTGAAATATTTGCATCGACCTAATATTATTGATACATTTTCAGCGTCATTAGTTTTTTTTCTTGGTTCATATTGCGATACATAATCTCGGTTTAGATGAATTCCACATATGCATATATTAAACTGCATTATTCACCTTGAAAACACCCGCAGATAACCTTCACACACGCACACATACGCGCACGCACACACACACACACACACACACACACATACACACATATATATATCTTACCATTGAGCTAAACATTGAAAATGTTGAAGCAGTTACCCTCTCAGTCACAAGTCGTGCAGCAGCCCCATTTTCTTTGATTTGTTTATTAAATTTACGTTGTCTACACCAAAAGATATATTCACCGTGTAATAATGGGGGATCATTTCAAATAGAGATTCAATATGAATATATTACAATTTATGATCATTCTGTCGAATCATATATCCATTTCCCTAATAACATTCCAGGTTTCCTCTTAGCTTGCGCCAACTTAGCGATATCAAGTTTGGTCGAGACTAAGACTTTATTTTCAAATTGGTATGGATTATCACTAATATTCTGGACGCCAAGTTAATATGATTTATTGCGATATGTATCGGGACACTTATGTAATTCTACTGTAACTACACCATCTGATTAACAAACTATGAGATGATGTTAATGCAAGAGTAAAGACATTAGTGGAATACAATAGATTAGATGATTTTATGTTTAAAGATGGAAGCTTCGATTGCAGACATAGGCACTCTCACAGACTTTCCGAAATTCTCACCTATTACAAAAAGATCTTTCCAAGATTCTCACCAGTTACAAAGGATCCATTTAAATCGCACATAAATGGTGCCCAAATGCTTGTAAACTTCACAATTTGAGAAACTGTATATGAATATTTTTGGTTCAATTTATGTAATGAAAATATTCGCATTCAAAATTTTCCAACTACTGAAGATGTTATTATGAAAAACCAATACGAATCAAGTTTGAATGATTTATTCACCATCATTTTGAAAAATCTACAGAAATTCAAGTAATTTAATTAGCTTTATGTACCTGTGGCACTGATGATTAAATGTATTTACTAATGGGTTTACCAGTAAAAAGATACTGGAAATATAATTTCTTCCGATGTAAATATCCCACTTTATGAATGCTTAGTAAAAATGCAGTTTAATCCTGAATGTCTATGAGATAATTACGTGGAATTCGTTATCTTTGCAAAGGAAAAACCCTTCACAGGTCGCAAAATTTAAAACTTCAGAAAATTAAAATATCGCTCTATTCAGCAACTCTTCAGTTTTGTTTGTTAACAAATATGGAAAATTTTATGTGTGCAAAGGGAGAAATATTCACGCTAAGATTCTAATACACACATCGAAAAAGAAAAAGTTTCAAAATCCTTCATCTATTTTTCTGACTTTGATCGCATCTAAAATGTTATCAAAGAGCAGTTTTTGATCAATAAAGTAATGCATCTATAAATAAGTGAATAATCCGATTCGCAGTAATTTTTTAAAGATATTTTTGTTATTGAGACGGTCTGAATTTAGCATGTATAGAGTCCTTGCAACGCAATAGCCAGATCATTCCCCATTGGACATTAACTGCTTATCCGTATCACCCTTGAGGCGTCTTTTCACTGGTTCCAGCCATTTTGGATTATGATTCTATTTCGACAGATATATATTATTTTATGACAGTTTTGACTGCCATATAGCCGATAGTGGCCTATTAGATGTATTAGTATAAGCATATTTGCTCAATTTGCATCAATATGAGTAACCTTTTTACTGACCACCAAAAAGAAAAAAAAATGATGGCAGCTAATTCAGAAATACTGTCATAATGTAGTTTTTCCAGCAGAGTACGCTTGAAATGTCTGCAGCTGAGTAGGCTACGCACCACAGATGCGCAGACAAGGCTGTCAACACTGGATATTTGAACCCACTTCCTATTTTTTTTAATGTCTGTCTGGATTTCCCCATTTGGAAAAAAACTGTAAAATTAAGTTTTCCATATTGAACATATATTTTATGGAAGTCAGCTAATCTCGATTGGTTATTAGTGTGTACAAATATTGCATCTTGAATCTCATGAATACCAAAATATATGATGAATTTACAAAACCAGGATGCTTGAGCTATAGATGAAAATGTAGGAATGCAAAGATCTTGCTTGGTAATGAAAAATTGTCGTATCAATACCAGGCCAAGAGATCAATGGCCTGTTGTTGACAGACCACGTGAACTAAGACCATGATGTCTCCGTGATACACACACACACACATAAACACACACACTTGTATATATATAAATTTGGAAGACTGGGGCTGGTTGATAATATCCCACTTAGTGTAACTTCCTCGGACATTGATCAATTCAAACGTAGACATAACTGGAAGAGAGATTTTCTTTGGATGGTTCTAAAGTCTAAAGCATTGATTAAGTTTATCATAATATAACTTAAACAGTCAGAAAATGTGTACCCACTCACCCTAATAGTGGGGTTTGTAGGTTCAATCATTTTAGACGATTTAGATCTTTAGATTGCTAGTGGGTACAGATAGGATGAATATATTGTTTTTTATTGAGGAATATAAAAATTTAAACCAGACAAAAATATTAACAAGAATACAAGTATGAGTAAAAAGAATAACTGCTCTAACTCTGATTTCTTATTTTGTTCATTCACTATCTATATCGTAACAAGGGAATTTCGCAAGGGCAACTTCGTTGTTCACAAGTCTTCAACGGAGTTAACTGGTGTGGCGATTGACCAATCTGAGGGGACTCGCTGTCTCTGTGAATGACAGATCGAGTGCAGCCACTGGATCACTGTGTCAAGAAGCTGGGGCCATACGAATCAATTCCATCCACAGAGGCATCCGCCAGAGAACAAGCATGTTGCTCATTAGGCCGGGACCATCTTAGGACAGTTATAGTTTTAAACAAGAATCGTACATACAGCCTTGCAGCCGTATATTTGCGCAGTAGCAGCTATAGGACCATTAACATATGCGCAATATAGTCGGACTAGTGCTTTTTTTTCAAACTTTTCCAATCAAATTGTATTGGTAATTTATTTTGTCAATTTTCCATTACTCTTTTCATATTATATTATTTAATTTGTTATATCGGTCTTAATCTAGAAAAGGAATATGCTAACATGTTTTAAAACTTCGACACCATATTCATTCAAATCGACTAAACATACGCTCTTCTATGAATGGAAATCAATTTTGAAAAGCCAATTTGGCGGCCATATTGAAAAATGACCACAATCTTCGGTTTTCAAGTTGATCAGAACCCTCTCAGAGAAAGAACAGACACAAAACTTCCACTTTGAATGGGATGGAAAAACGTTGTTCTTTCATCTCGTACCACATGCAAAACATCTACGAAAATACCCTTAAGATTGTATATCTTCATGAAGTTTATCTAGGTATACAGGTTCTAATACCATCTGAAACTATCTCTCTGTTTCTTACTCCTGTGATCGTGCATTGTCTATATTTATATCCGTATTCATATATGTACCTACATGTAGATGTACACGTACACATGTCGACATACACACTGACATGCACAGGTATACACACGCATAGAAAAGTACACGCCTACATACGCATACATTCAGTAGCATATAATTCAAAGTGCAGTGCTAATACATAGTCAGTCGAACGCGTACCTTAGTGTTTATAGTGTTATATATTTCAATACCTTTTTACCAATTTGTGCAAGCGTCAATCAAGTTAGCGCCAGTGTATACAATTCAATGTTAGAGCGCATATCACTCTTGGATCTATATGTACCTATTTATACATATATGTAACGCACACACACACACACACACACACACAAACACACACACACACACACACACACAAGTTGCTGTTACCAGTAAATCACCCAGGTGTCCACGTTCAGTATGCAACTGACCACGTTAATAGCGTACATCGCTAATTCCTTTTCCCCCATCGAATACAAGATTTATTCCCCATTTACGTTTTACCTAACCATAAATCTACACATATATTGAGGTCATGATCTGCCTTGTGCAGTTCATGACCTCACTGAATGTGTAGATTTATGGCTGGGCAGTTCATGACCCCAACAGCAGCCAGAAGCCCGGTGCTTTGTATGTGCTCTCCCTAATGCCAATCATGTTATTTCCCTTTATTCTTCATAAATTCTTTCGCAAAGGTCAACTGTTCCTTCCAAAAGGTTAATCGTCTTGTATGAACGCTTCTCTATTTCTTTCTGGCTGAAATATTTAAGCTCAGGTTTCCGATAGAGTGATACTCTTGAGAACAAATGCAATTGTATTCAGTGGTCATTCAAGTTTCTCAACTGACATAAATTTACAGGTGGACATGACAAAGTGGTCAAAACAAGAAGTACCAAAAGGCAAGTATATGCAAATATCATTGATATGTCTGTGGGCACAAGTTGGATGAAATGTTTCAACGGTGTCACAGATGCTGGTTGAGTATCCATATCACTGCAGGGTAATTGTTTAAACTTGTACAGAAGTTCAGATCCTGACTTGAGCCTTTCCCAATAACGTTAACCCAAAAATGGTATTTGAGATCGAAGGCAGAATTTAAAATTTGCTCGCCATTTTCATTTTTGTTCAATTTAGCCAATAATCTGCGTTTCCTTTTTCCTCGAAAACATCGAAGTTAGCTTAGTTGGACAAATTTATACAACACAGAATTTATAAATGCCTTGATATTGGATGCAATTGCTTGAGTGTAATTTTCTAATTAAATTTTACTAAGGTATGGCCAGGTACCAAATTCAACCGAATTTGGCTAATTTTTACGATAGGATATTTATAATTGATTGGATTTTGCCTGCAAATGCTAGTATGTCATGTTCCAAATCTGGGCGTAATTGTCAAAGATGGCTTGATTCAGCAAATTTGAATAAAAACTAACGGGTATTTTCTCGTTAAGTTCCCACGATATAAACTTATGTAAATTATGGAAAAATTAGAAATAAGTCACAAAATGATGTTAAAAACATTTGAAAATAAATGAAGAATGCTAGCACAAGGCATTAAGATAGGTTTTGATTTATTTTATTGATAGGAAGGAACTGTGAAGTAATTGATTTCATTATTTAAAATGATAAGAAAAGAGGGTCCGTAAATGAAATGAATTAAATAGATAAAAGAGACGAAAATATTGATAGCGTTTTCAATGATCATTAGGAATTTCACAAAATCAATAGATTTACAATCTTGGTGTAATAGCATCATAATTTAAATTCTTTTCTATTCCTGGGTAGTGACGATATTTTAATCGACTTGAATGGTCTGGTTCAGGTTTTTATGAGAGACACTTGCTGGAGGACAGAAAATAAATAATGTTTATGACTGAGTTGAAAATGAAATATTGAAGCTGACAGCCAAAGTAAATCTTCACTCAAAAAAAAGCACATGAATCATTGAATATTGGTATGAGTTCATTAAAACAGCTGTTTATGGTCTGAGGCTGAAAACTAAATTAATCCCCCTTTTCTCTCTACACACACACACACACACATACGTGTATAAACTTGTGGAAACATACGTTTTGTAAACCAATGATATTGATTAGCTCTTATGATGGCCTGGCATGTCCAATCTTCAAGCGGTTTCAATCAATTATTTCTAGTTGTAACCTGCATGTCACCTTGCTACTCTCCTGAGTAACAAATGGAATCTCCTTTTGCCCCACAGAGCACATCGTAACCCGTCCATCTGGAGGCATCATGATTCTTGGTGGCCACTAAAACTGACAAGTTCATTGAAAGAAATTTCGTTTTTTATCGGTCTATAAGACGCATGGACGAATCAAACAACTTCCTCTCCGTTTTCGGAGGGTGATTTTCCTAAAACACTACATTTAATCATGTATATATCGTACAATTCGTGTCTCTGTTGTTCGGTTCATTAAAATCAGCCAATTGAACGGATCGTTATCTTTCTTAACAATGATCTCCGATGCAGTGAGTGTTCGCCTCAGCTATTCGATTACAACATCTCTCCCTACGTACGTGTATTTATCATTGCCTTTATTAACCCAATAACGTAATCTTCATCCACGCCATTAAGGGAACTCTACACATTATCGGAAATCTGAGGCGAATGCATACGTACTGCTGTTATAACGATATGTATTACGTTCCTTTCAGCTTGTGCTGTAAATTAACTTTAAAAAGAAAGGTATCGCTTAAATTGTTTACTTACGTATGTAAATGAATGAGGAAAAACAATCAAACGTCGACCTTGCACTCGGTTAGGCAAAGCTTCCACACCGTGAACATCTCATATCAACAGTTTTCTAAACATTCCTCTATCTCCAGCTAAAGATCAATTATCTTCGAGGTTTGGAAAATACGGAAGAAGAGAAGGACAGTAGTGTGAAGCGAACGCAGATTGTATAAGTCAGAGTTTGAACTCGACTCCCTAATCCATTTTCTGCTAACTGCTTGGCCTCTAGTGCCTTCGTACGTACATACGTACCTATATCCATGGATAAATCTTCATCAAAATGTGCGCCATTCATTTGTTCAAGATATCATTTTTGTTGATTAATAAAATCTCAAATGTTTGTATTATCATTAAATGTTCTTTTTGCCAGTGAACATAAGTTTACGCTCTGTATAATTTTGAATTAGTCACAGGAAATTATCGCAAAATTTTGAAAGAGGACTATCTGATCTTACCTTTTTGGAGAGGCTCAAACGATTGTTTTGTCTTTTATTCAAATGTCTACGTCAGAGATATATAGTTGAGGGATAAGAGTTGCTAAAGGTTTCGAATCATTTTATATTGGAGACATATATGATTTAATAAATCGAATCAGTTTCATGGAACAGACAGAGATCTCCTTCATGATAGGTCGTTGAGAATTCAACGTGAACTCCTGGTGTTATCGCAGCGAAGTGAATTCTCACTTCATCCGGAATATTGGTTCGAGAGAAAGAGAGAAAGAGAGAATCAGAGGTCGAATTATAGATGTTTTTGTACTTCAGATCGTCTGACTATTTTGTTCGATGAATTATCGCTCCATTCAGAATATTGGTTTGAGAGAGACGAAAAGTCGAATTCGAGATCTGTATTCCGAATCGTCTGACTAGTTTTGAGCAGACTGAAAGGTCAGATAGCAGGGCGGAAAACAAAAATGTCTTCTCCCGATTTGTAGCTATCTGGTCACTTTATTCCCATTTTGATGCTTACGTTACATAAAGCTGACGTATTCTTAAATCATGTGACTTGGGTTCTAGCTTTGTGTTTATTTGAACACTAGTAGAACTGACGTTTACTTCGAACACACACCCCTATGATCTGAGGCCATACCAACTTGATAGATATACTACAGTATAAACACAAATATATCTGTGTGGTCGGTTAATGATTATTATTCACCCCCAAAGCTCAAATAGGGACCTTTAGCATGAACAGCATTCAAATCGTTCCTGGAAAAGAGAATGTGATCAAAGGAATTTTCCCTCTCATATAATGACATTTTTTACGAGTGTCATTCTCACCTCTGTAGGTCTCTTGTTGATTCAGAACTATTATACAGCCAAATGATTAAACTGGATTCCAGAATGTCCCTCGTTCGATGACGTTAGGAGACAAAGAATGGGTAATTTTCTCCTTTGGTCAAATGTTTCACCCATAAAGTAGGATTGCAGAGGCCTAAAATGGATGGCAGGTTTGCATCACTGATCAGAGAACACTGCGAATTGTGTGTTCGTGCATGTGTTTGGAAACATTTTCAACACGATAGAATGAGTCTACCTGTATAACGAACAGTACAAAATTGCTATCTGTACAATGAAGTCTTGAAAATAACAATACCCTACCTTTTGAAAGAACAGACTCTCCAAATAAATTCAATGATTCTCTAGGGTAATGAACTAACTAAAAAATAATCTACTTTCTCTTACGCCTGTTTCTCCCTCCATACCTGCCCATCAGTCTTTTTTTTCACGAATTTAAATTACTAAACAGTTCAGAATCCTCCTCTCTACCAATAGATCCAATAATTCTTATTTACTTTCATGACTAATAATCTGTTGAATGCTTGCAATATTCTTACCAAATGTTCATATAGAAGTATATTGGTTTTACAATAATCCACATAATTTATTCTTGATCTGATTCAAAATATCCCTTTCTAAAAAATAAATATTAATTTTTCATCTATATACAAAGCTAGAAGAATCGTTTTAGATATTCCTACAGAATTCTTTTTTATAAAAAGTTTTGAAGCCTATCTGGTTTACTTCTGTTTTCGCCGAATGTTTGATTCAAAATCTTCCCCACTATTGATTTGACGTATTCAATGATAGTTCTTGTTTATTTTCCTGATTAAAATGCGTCGAACGCTTTCAATATACCCCCAAATTCCTTTACATTAGAAGCAACCACCTTATTTATTGTAAGTCTGGACACTTTCTAATAGGATGTTCAAAATGTCGGAGGTGGTTTGCTTTAGCGAATATGAATTAATAAGAAAACCTTGTTAGCTTTGAGGCTTCATTGTTATAAACAAATAGAAAAATTAGAAAAATTTATAAAAAAACATTTGGGAAATAAATGTAAAAACGACTGCTTGAAATATTTAGACTGTGTTTCGACTTTTTATATCGATAAAATAAACCAAAAGAATATTGATTTCATTATTTTAAATAGATAAATGGAGAGTGTTATTAGTAAAATTAATCAAATAGATTAAACAGATACCTTGACAGCAGTAAATTCACAATATTAGTGTAACATAATCGTAACTCCTTTTCTCTCTTGGTGGTGATATGTTTTACTAGAGTTGTGCAGTCAGGTCCAGGTCTTGCTAAAGCATAGTCGAGGGCAGAATTATGGTTAATAGAAGACAGTAGGATTACAAATTCATCTGAAGAAAGATGCAGAAATAACTGTTTGAAACTCTGCGAGACATAGGGTAACGAATTAAATGAGGCCAAAATGAATTAGGGCTACCATTTGCACAATAACAGGAGAAAAAAGACTTTGTGCCTGACTAACTAAAGAGAATATTGATGCTGACAGTCAATAAGAATATGTATTGAACTATAAAAACAACAAAAAACAAAAACAAATCCACATAAATTATCGAATATTGGTCAATGTTCATTAAAACAGCTGTACATGGCCGAAAAGCTTGAAGGCTAAACTAATTGCCCCCTCTCTCCACACATACAGTATACATATGTGTGTGTGTGTATATATATATATATATATATATACACACACATTTACAGACACACACACACACACACACACAAACACACACACACACACATATATATATATATATATATATGCATAAAAATATGGGATTGTGTAATACATTTCCTAATGTAATGATATTGATTAACTCTCATGAATGCCTGGGATACCCAGTCTTCAGGTAGTTTCAATTATTTATTTCTGTTTCTAACCTGAATATCAACTTACCATTCTCCTGGGTAACAAACGGACTTTTATTCTTTCTGATAACTGCAATCATTACGTTCGTCACTGCATCAAGTCACCAATCTGGGCACTAACTGAATTTATTTTGATGACCACTAAACCAACGGGTTCATTGAAAGGAATTACCTTCCTATAGGACTATAAGACGCATGAGCAAATCGAACAATACTCTGTCCGTTTTAGAAGGCAGTTTCTCAAATAATGGTCTTCTGCATGAACAGCATTTAAAATCGTTTCCTGAAAAGAGGATCTGATCAAAGGAATTTTCATTATCAGCAGATGACATTATTTATGAGTGTCATTCTCAACTCTGGAGATTTCGTGTTAATTTAGAACTGGTATCAATCCACGTAATTAGCTGGGATTTTAGAATGTCCTTCTACGGTGATGTCAGAGGACAAGAACGGGTAGTCTTCCCCTTTGGTCAAATCTGTCGACCGTGAGGAGAGTGAATGACAAGAATAAATGCAGGTTTGCAACACCAACCCATTTTTAAAGCTAATTATGTGTTCATGCATGTTCGGAGACATTTTTGGTATGATGTGATATGTCTACATATAATGAATAGTATTACTATTCCTTCTTCTCTCTTTGTGCGATGAACCTTCCACTTAAAGGTTACACTTTTGCTGATAAAGATATTTTGAAACAATAGATGATTCCACTGTTACGGATTCAGTAGTTCCTTTCCTGGAAGAAAGTCATATGATGGAATCTTAAAAAATCTAGATTATAAAGAATCTACTTTTTTAAAGCTCGTTTCTCCCTCTCTATAAGTCTATCGATCACATATCCTAACGACTCAACAGTTCAATATTGTCTTTTCTGCCAACGAAGTTGAAAATTCAACATGGATTTTTGTAGTCGTAGCGATGCGCTGAGTTCTCGAGAGAGAGAATGAAAGGTCAAAATCGGGATGAGGTCTTCGTGTATTGAATAGTCTGACTACATTTTGTTACTCAGTAAGGTCTGGCAGCAGGAAGCAAGTAAGATTGTGGCTAGCTGGTTGCTTTATGTATCCATGGTTACAGCTATATGATCCTGACGTATACTTGGATTATGTGAATCGAGTACATTTTTTTCGTTTCAAGGTTGAAAAATCGAGTAGGGTCTTTTTGTACGCAAAGTGGTTGAAGTTTCCTTTTTGTATTGAATAGAACTTTCCATCTCATGATTGTGTGGTAGCTTCCTACACTGACTTCATTTAAGAATTGAATATCTTTGACGGTGTCACTCTTGACTGCTAGGATATAGTCGATTTCATCTTTGGTTTTGTGATTTGGGCTCGTCTAATACGATTTCCTATTAGGTTTCTCTTTGAAAAAGTAGTTCGGGATTTTGAAATTGAAAACAACATCTTCAACACATTCGTTCCGTATTTTGTTTCCGAACTTGCTGACATTACCTTGTCCCGTCCGTGCATTGAAGACTCCAATAATGATTTTGAAATATCGTGTCAGTATCTTGGGGTATTTAGTGACGTTGCCGTATGAGTTGGCTATCTTTCCTTTGTTGACTGTGAAATAGGATCGTAAACTTGAATGATATTCATCTTTAACCTCCTTGTGAGCTGTACTGTGACAATTGTAGAACTGATGTTTCTTCTGAATGCACACCACTATGGTCAGTAGCTAAACCAAGCTGGTGATTATGTTGGAGTTTCAATTGTTCAATTCATTGTCCATAAAGCTAAATAAAGATATTTGGCATGAACTACATTTAAATCGTTTCCTGAAAGGAAGATTTGATCAAAAGAATTTCCCCTCTCACCAAATGACATTTTTTACAAGTGTCACTGTCGACTCTGTAGGTCCCTTGTTAATTTAGTACTGTTATCAAGCCACATACAGGTTTTACAGTGTCTTCATACATTCTAAATTTGATCAAATTTATCGCCCTCGAAGTTTGAGAGTCAAGAATTAGAATGAATATCAGCTTTATCTTGGAGCGTGTGTCTGGAAACATGTTCAACATGATGGAATTGATCTACTCGTATAAAAAGCAACGTGACAATTTCTTTTCCTGTGCCCGTGATATACACTACAATTCAAACGTTTCCAAAAACCAACAACTCAAATAATTCTTAGCTATTTACAAACCTAATACCTGTCAATCCCTTTCAATATCCCTGCAGAATTTCGTTCGTGAAAAAAATCATGAATTTTGGTTTTATTACAATCTTATTATTCATTGTTGGTCTGATTCAAAGTGTCCCATACTATCGACGGATCGAATAATAATTGAAAACTTTTGAATCATATCAAATATTCCTACATGACAAAAATGAACTTAAATAAAAAATCGAGAAACAATAGTGTGCATGACTTCTCTTCTAAAATCGTCAAAGAAATATATCCAAAAATTAAATATTGATTAATTTACGATTACTTGCCCAATCACAAGCCAGCTTCCAGAATTCGGTTCATTTGGGAGCCAAGCAAATTCATTTATGAGCAGTGACAGCGGAAATTTCATCAGTCAGCTTTGCTACCTTGTGCGATGCAGGTACGTTGAATTACATCGTATTCACTTTCGTACACAAAGCATAATGACATTTACATACATTCACTAAAGGCAAGCAAGTAAGTAAGCATACTTATACTTACGCTTGCATATACACACATTTAATTGCACACACATCAATGAACCGTTAGTAAGCTTTTCCTTCACAATGCTTTCTCATAGGTCAACACATATGCATACACACACATACAACAGGATAAGTGTAATTGCAACATATAACACACCTGCAATCTTACACAAACCCAAAATACCTACTAACTTTTCATATTTATACTTGTCTGATTGGAAATTTTCCTTACCAATGATGCATTCAATTGCGGTTCTTATTCATTTTCCCAATTAAAATGAATCCAATGATCTCTATATTCTTATAGAATTTTCATGTTAAGGTTTTAAGTATATTGGCTTTACTACAACCATTATTATTATTCGGGGTCAGATTTAAAATATCCTTATCTATGGATCAAATATTGATGCTGGTCTTTTTCAAAACTGAAGGCATTGCATCAAATATCATTACAAAATTCGTAGTTTATAAAATGTTCTAAAGCATATTGGTTTTACCACGGTTTTAACTGTAGGTATAATTCAAAGTCTTCCTCATTATTGCTGCATTCAATAATTGTTCTTGCTTACTTTTCCAATTAAAAAGTGTCGAACGCTATTAATGTTTCTATAGAATCCATTCAATGAAAATGAACAATCACCTTATTCATTTTAGGTCTGATTATGTTGGAATAAAAAGAAGAAAAACGGAAACAAAACTAAATCCATTTATGCAATTCATTTACAAAATCATAAATACCATCATCCATTATTTAAAGAAAATAACGATCGAATGATACCTACTAAAATAAAGTTCAATTTTCATTCTTTCGCAGTTTTTCTGTTCGAGTTTTTCTCTAAGTCATATATTTTGTGAAAATATCTGAGATAGTTGATTATTATGGCTCCAACTGCAGAAAAAGCCCTCAATAGCAAAAAACAGTTTGTATACTCTACTTATTAGAGGCAAATATGTTTTATCTATGATCTTGGAATGGGATATTTTCCATCCTTATACGATCACAGAGAAGGAAGGTAACCAGCGATTATAGTTGACGTGTTTTTGAATTGTGGAGGAACAACGGCAGTTCTACGTGTGCTGTAGTCCTGAACTTGGGTGTTCGCAACCATTTTTCTAGAGGGTAGGGCAAAAGTACATATTTGCAAGGGAGGATGGCGAAAGTGTATACTCAGGATATATCTGAGTGGCAGCCTTAGAGAATATTTTCTTATATTGAAAAATTGGTACTACATTATGATTTCTTATTGACTATAAGTTCTCGACTTTCAACCCCGTTCGTCCTCGCTTGTAATATTGGAATACTTGTTTGTTCATACCGAATAGCCAGAGTCACCATAGAACTTTCAAAGAGATACAAACTGAATATCATCAAAGTCAACGCTCCCACTTTACAATCAACTGAAGAGGAAATAGACAACTTCTATTATGACTTGAACTCCGAGCCACCAGAAGATACTTCAATGTCATCATGGGTAACTTCAACGCACTGGTAGGATAAGGAAATGAAATTGTGTCGGCGAATTCGGATCTAAAGTACGGAACGAGAGTGGAGATCTTAGAAATTTTCTTTACTCCTTTTCAAAAGTGCTTTCGTTGCTTCAGTATTAATCTCAGCATTAGGGAACCCTCCGATTCTGTCCTAGTTCTGCCTGAAGCAAAGGTCTCCGATGCTTGAGAGAATCAGTTTATAATTGATCTGCGTGTGAGAGCAGAAATCGACGAATAATTGCATCAGTAGAGCTCAAGCGTTGATTCAGTCACAACAACCTTGCTTCTGATGGAATTACCATTCTTTCTGAATATCTATCCCGCTTCCACTGTTGTTGATTTATGCTTTGGGGGTCCCGATAATAAAATAACCTTACCTCGCTGTGACTGCAATCACATAACCAACTTTTATATCCACTAGGCGTTTTCCCCGTAGTACAATAAGATGGTGGAATTTCTTGACACGGACAGTGGCAGGAGAATATTCTCCCCTAACGGATCGGATAAAAAGTACGGTTTGAAATTCACAGACGATTACAAAGTAAGACAGGCTCCTGGAGAAGGCCGGAATGTACAAGGGACGAAACGTTGTAGCTGGAGCGACTCTGATGAGGACCCTTCTTCGAATAAATCAGTTAATAGTAACGATTCCTCATCCCAGGGATTAAGACAGAAATAGTTCCTAAACCTTGAATATTTCAAAATTGTATGAACAGAAAATTGTTGTGTAATAATTCTTATAAAAGAAAGGTCTTAGAAAATTGAGACCGTTTACTGATAAAAAAAAAACCTAGAGACGTTTACCATTACAGACGGGAGTAACTCAACATGAATTCTACTAAATATTAATGACATTAATGATGATTACTGTTTAAGACATTTAATGGTGATATCTACGATAAAAGAAGATATTGGATATGAATAATGGGAATTAACTTACGAATCCTAAAGGTAAAGATAAGCATTGTCACCATAAACAGTCAAATTTAAATATATGTAAATATTGATAGTGAAGAAAGTGTAAATAACTTGAATCGATGCATTTAATTTATACAATGTGACAAAATCTTTCTTTTAAATGTTCCCTGCGATTTAAAAGAACATCCGTTGGATATGGGGAATTGTTGTTCTTTTTGTGATGAAGAACAGATCTGACTCGACTGCTTAGTGCACATTTAAACTACTTATCGTGACAGAGTCACAACTTGAACGACCTATAGTATCAAAAATAAAATAATACTATAACTATAGATAAATGGAGCTGAGATTAATCCTTCAGTTGCTATTATTTAATCACTTGAAAGAGGAGAGGGCAAATAGAAGAGGAAATTAACGGAGATTTACTTAGATCTGAATGAGGCCTGTGTGATCAATAATAACTTCTAGCCATGCATCAACGTCATATATATTTGGTCACTTTTCAATGATGTTACATAGTCACCAATGAAAGGATCATCAATTTTCTAAAACTGATGCTCGCTGGATTTTCCCTCATTTTCCAGTAAAAACAGAATTGATAACCATGTGTATCAATGCATAAGCTGAATCACCAAATTTTGATTGGGTAAATGCCACCAGGAATTTTCTGAGAGCCTTTTGTCTGATCTTTTCTAAAATGCATGATAGAAGTATAAATCCTTACAGCTTCCATGAAAGAATATTATTGTTGAGACAAAAATACACCCGACTTACATTCGAGAATACAATTAACGAAAAAGAATGATCAGTAACAAACATATATACTATAAAACTACTATTTCACGAACTGACACAGTCGTAATTCTATCGTATTTCTTTGTTATGCTTTAGCTCTCAGTGGTGTTCTTTTGTATTTTGCCTGGGCTCATATTTCCTCTTTCTCACAGAAGCAGCACCACTCTTCCATAAATCTTGGTGATTATGGAACCTGTCGCACTGGTCTGTTGCGTCTCTGGCTGTGCTGGAATATTGCATTTTGAAGATGAAGCACTACGTTTTTGGATGGCTTTTAGATCCCACTCCAGTGTAAACCTTGGCCAACATCGTTATGATAGTATAAAGTGGGATTCTGACCAGCTTAAACATCTTCACCTAGGCTGGTTACAGGTTCGTAGCTCCTAATCTCTACATCGTGTGGTAAAGTCTGCCAAGACGAATAATCTCTTTGGCACACTTGGTTCTTCTTTGTGATCTTAATCGGTTACATGAATTTTAAATGAAAGATTTGGGCAAAACATTTTACTTCACTGCATGCTTCCTGGTTAAAGAAACGTAGACCGGGTGTCTGGTAAAAATCAGAAACTCAAAAAGGCGTAGGAAGTTATAGCAGACTAAACATCACGATAGTCGTGGACCTGGAACATGGATTATAATCCAAAGATTGAACCTAAAATTGAGAGCAATGCAACATTAAATAACCATTTTCGACATCACATGAAAACATTACAAGAAAAACTGTTGGACATAACAATTCCCCACGAAGAACCCCAGTAACCAGTGTGACTGACAGAGAATAAGATGGTGTAATTAACTAGATGATAAGATGACGTGAAGAACTAGACAAGTTCAGGGAGTACTACCTCCTCGACTCCAATGATAGAGGAGTTTATCACATCTTTGGAAAGAACAATGGTCAACGACGAATGCCAAAAGGCGGCTGCTACTGCTGCTGATGATGATGGAAAAGTGGCTGACTGAGTATCACTAGGTGGGCGCACAGTGAACTGACTTGTTGTGGTCAACTTTATGTTTACGTAGTCAGCATAATGACATGGTAGTAGACAGTTCCAGTTTAAAACAGTCTTCACAGAAATAGCCGCCGGTTTTTGTTTTCAATATTTAATTTTATTCAGCAGGTAACTTGCAGTACTTTTCTGAAAGTAGGTTTACTCTTCATACCGTGTTAATTTCGTTTTTGAAAACGTAATATAAATTACACAGAATCTCATTTAAGTTACTACAGAATAGTGAAAATCTTTTTACAAGAACCTGGGCTAATTTTAACCACTACAAAGCTACGCAAAGAGAGAAATAGCCTAAATTGTTCAAAATTTCCTTTAATTGTTTCACTGAAGAGAAAGAAAGTGGGTATACACACCGAAATCATTTTGAAAAATAAATAAATTTCCCAGAAATTGCCATCATAACATTTCATGGC